>VDFB02058242.1:746284431-746363388 GCA_007258455.2 Sequoia sempervirens | reverse complement strand
CTATGGCTTGGATATGGGTTGTCTTTGCCCATTGATATTTCAGTGTTGATGCATGATCAGTTTTGGTGGCTTGGTTTAGTCACTTGGTTTGCTGATTTGGTTGTCATGTTGAGGAGGTGAGATGGTATTACCAGGTACAGTCATGATATGAGATCTATGTAGTTGACTATGATTATGCAGATATGTGGACACGGTTGGGTTGATTTGTTGGTACATTTGGTGGTGATTATGATGTCATGGATGTTTCTTGTGCATTAGAGACTTTGGCATGTTATGAGGGTTTTATACAGGTGCATTGATTGGTGGTATTGGAATGGTTCTTGATTATGGTTATGGCGGTGTATCTTCTTGGGTTTAGGAGATTGGTATCACGATGTCATGGATAGCTTGGTTACACGGTTCAGTGGGAGCTTGTGACAGTGATGGTTTGGCAGTGATGGATATGATGGTTTGGCGGTGTATCTTCTTGCTTTAGAGGATGGTTATCATGTTGTCATTGAGAGCTTGGATTCACAGGTTTTGTGTGAGCTTATGACAGTGTTGGTTTTGTGCATCATGGTGCCATGGGATTGCTCGGTATCACGGTTCAGTGGGAGCATTTGGCAATGATGTGGATCCATTAGTTATTATGGATGGTTGTCTTCAGCAGGTGATCTTTGGTGTCATAGAGGAGCTCTTGGATTCTGTGTGCTACAGTGAGAGTTCTTTGGCATTAGGTGTTGGAGATGTTGAGGTATTATTTATGACTTGTTGGTTTTGACAGGTGATCCTTGGTTGTAGGATGGTTTTGTTATTATGTCATGGTATACTCTTGATCACTAGTTTAGAGTAGTGGCATGGTACATGTTATGATGATTTGAGCATGTGATCTTCTTTTGAGAGGATGTGAGATCATGGAGTTATGTTTATGTTCATGATTCTGCAGTTGGAGCTATGATTTTGATCTTGGTTGGTTCTCTTTGTATTGAGTACATTGATCATTTGCTTAGTGTTTAGCATGGATTGATCGGTTACAGGTGCTCATGGATACTTGGAGACTTAGGTGAGGCTTGGTGTTCTCTTGTGGTTAGAGACATGTTATTGATATGGTTACTCTTGATGAGATTTTAGCAGGAAGTCTGAGGGAGCCTACACTTTGGTTGGATGTGAGTTCAACATGGACCGAAGAGGAGAGTGTTCTTGGTTGAGTCATGATGACTTGGATATCCTGGAGGAGCATTCTCAATCCCCACTCTTGGTTTACTCGGCGGTTCACTTGAGAGGTATTGCCCATTATTCTTTCAGGTGCATTATGTTTATGCTTTGTCTTCTCATGGATATGGATCTTGAGCCATGGATATTTGGTTTCTGGAGGGTTCATTTGAGGAGTGTTGGCATGTTTATCTCCTTGTACATGTTAGGTTTAGGAGATGGTTTATTGGGTTGATTTCCTTGGTTTGGGAATGGTTACTTTGAGTTTGATCTTCTTGTTTTGAGATGCTTACATCCATGTTAGTTACATATGTTATCTTTCATCTTGGCGATTGGATGGATGGATGTTGTTATGGATTTTGTTATGGGGTATTATGGAGGAGATCATACTTGACACAGTTGGCATTTAGAGGTATGTGTAGGAGGACATGCTACAGGGTTTGGTTTGCAGGTTTTGCTTATCAATGTGGATGTTCCTTGGTACTACATGTTTACTTCTATGAGATGCTGGTAGTAGACTTGGTATGCCTTTGTGATGGTGCCTTTTTTTTTGGGATGTTAACGAAGTGACGCGTTGAATGCGCTCATTCCAGGTTTGCATTCATCTTGACATTGCCCATGCAGTGGGAGCTCCTGGATGTGTATGTCATGCTTTGACAGGTTTGCACATGGAGTTTGTTATTGCGATTTATGGGTGGATATGTTGTTGGCATGAGTTTACTATGATATGTATACCTTGGAGGTATGGATAGTTGGATGTGTTGGCATTTGCTGTGGATGTCATTTCAGCTATGGTGATTTATTCTTGACAGCTATTGGTGCATATTGGATTCAGTGTTTGTGTTTTGAGATATCAGGTTGAGGCAGGTTTATGCTTCTTTGTGACAGTTAGTGTAACATCTCTTTGGATGTGTTCTTATCTTAGTGCAGTTGGCATGGTGGAGGATGGGAGCATTCATGGATGAGATGGTGGTCACCTTGGTTCTTGTTATAGGTATCTTGATGGAGCACATGGAGCACTTGGATTCTAGGATGGTACATGTTGCCTATGGAGTTTATTTGTTACCCCTTATGCAATGTATACAACAAGTGGGAGATTGTTAGAATTAGGTGTTGTACACCTTGCATAATGTTTATATTGTTTTATTTATTTATTATGTGTGTGGTGCACCTAGGGGTTTCTAGGTGAATGTGCATCACAAGGAGTTATAATGTTGGGGCCACTTTGTTGTATGTATCATTGAGACATAATTGAAAAATGTAATTATTTAATATTGGGGAATAATAATAAAATAATAAAAGTACCCAATATTAAATGTGGGGTCACATGATGTAGTATTTTGGGCACATGGTTTATGTAATACCACTTGGTGGTTTTGTGGGAGCTTGTTTCTATAAAAGCAACCACAAGGGTAGTTGTTTAGGGTTGGATCAAAAGTTGGTCAAGGGTTGGACAGTTTGCTGCAGGTTAGCAGGTTGAGCTTGTGCATGTGTGAGGGTTTGAAGCATGGCATGGGATGTGTGGATTCATGCTTGGTCACATGGAATGCATGGATAGCTTGTGCTTCAGAAGTGTTCATGGAGTCTCTGAGATGTATTGTAATGGGTTTTCATTGCTGAATAATACATGGAGTGTGGATGCACTTTTGGAGGGTTTTCCCTCTTGAGGGTTTTCCCAGGGTATATCTTGTGTCATCTTTGATGGGTATGTTGTCTATTCTCTTGCATGTTGATGTTGAGTATTTTACTTGCATGTTTCAGATTTGGGTTATGTGGAAATTGTCATTTCATGGCTGCATAGTTTCCTTACAACTTCCTCATCTTCAATTTATTGTATGTACCTACTAGAAATCTTTGCTTCCTTAGATACACCATTACTTCATCCCTAACAATAAATTCCTTTTGTCTTTGATGCTCATTTTCCTTCTACTTATACTTATTGCTCCTACCTTCCATATGCTTCTGGACCTGATTATGCAATGTCTCCATGAAATATACAAACTCTTCTACCTCCACACTCCTTTTGTTCTCCATATTGATGTATCTTAACTCTGCAACTCCTTTGGGATGTACTCCAATGAAAATCTCAAATGGTGTCTTCCTTGTACTGTGGTTAACTGAATTATTGTATGAAAATAATTTAGCAACATGCACAACATCATTAGTCTTCTTACAAGGAATGAAATGTGCCATTTTAGAAAAAAATTCCACTACTATCATTATAGAATCATAACCTCTCTATGTTCTTGGAAATCCCAATATGAAATCCATGCTCAAATCTTCACAAGGTCTTTCACGTACTGTCAAAGGTTTGCACAATCCAGTATTTTGACTACTCCCTTTTGCAACTTGACAAAGTCTGCAATTTTGAACATACTTTCTGACATCCTTATATATCTGCGGCCAAAAATAATGTTCACTCACCAAAGTCACTACCTTATCCACTCCAAAATGTCTTACTAAACCCCCACTATTCTTTTACTTGATCAAATTTTGTCTCATTGAACTCCTTGGAATACATAACTAATTTCCTTTGAATAATATACCTTCTTGAATGAAATAGTCCAACCATTGGCTTCGGTCTGTCACTACTAGTTCCTTACATGCTCTCCATGCTTCACCAAAATATGCATCATCTTCATGCATATGCTTCAATTCCTCAAATCCCAACGCTTCCACTCTTATCTCTATCAACAAATTCCTTCTCCTACTCAATGCACTTGTAACGTTATTTGACTTACCACTCGTATAGTTCAACACAAATGTATAACTCTGCAAGAACTCAACCTATCTCATATGTCTTTGATTCCTTGACTATTCAAATACTAAAAAGCTTGATGATATATATACAACACAAAATCCTTAGGCAACAAATAATGTCTCCAATTTTTGAGGGCTTGAATTATGGCATATAATTCTTGATCATAAATTGAATATATTCTTTGAGCATCATTCAAATTATCACTGAAATAGGCTATAGGTCTTCCTTGACTCAAAATTGCTTCAATTACATTTGCACTTGCATCACAATCAACTTGAAATACTTTTTCAAAATATGGTAGTGCTAACACAAGTTGCTTTGTCACCTTTTGTTTCAACAATTCAAAACTTCTTAGTGCTCCAGATGTCCACTTAAATTCATTCTTATCTCCTCTTATTGTCTCTATCATGGGGTTATAAATTCCAATGAAACTCTTGATAGACCTCTGATAGAAACTATCTAATATTTGAAATAATCTCACCTCTCCAATGTTTACCAGTGTAGGCCAATCAACAATTGCTTTCACTTTCTTCAAGTCCATCTTCAATCCTTCAACAAAAATAACAAATCCAAGATAACTAACTCTGTTTTCATGAAAATACACTTCTTGACATTAATCAGCAACTTCTCCTCTCTCAACATCTACAACAATTGTTGAATGTGCCACAAATTCTCTTTTCTAGTCTTATTGAAAATAAAAATATCATCCAAGTAAACAATGACAAAATTACCCAAAAATTTCTTTAGTACCTCATTCATCAATCTCATGAAAGTGCTTGGTGCATTGGTCAATCCAAAAGGAATTACTAACCACTCATATAATCCTTCATTAGTCTTAAATGTAGTCTTCCTCTAGAATCTTCCTCTTGCAATTCTCTGCCTTTGCTCAAATTTCTTGTTCAACTTCTCTTTCACCTTCAATGCAAATTGATATGCTTCTTCAACTGATGTCATCTTTACTAAGATCAATGCTTATTGAATGTTTTTTCTAAGCTCATTTTATAAAGATTATGATATTCATAGATAGAAGACAACTCCACATTCTCCACAACAAAATGGAGTTACAGAAAGAATGAATAGGACACTAATGGAGAAGGCTAGGAGTATGCTATGTGGTGGTGGTCTAGAACAAAGGTTTTGGGCTGAAGCTATTGCCATTTCTTGTTACCTAATTAACATGTCTCCTACATCAAGTCTTGTCTATAAAATTCCTATAGAGGCATGTGTTGGAGTTAAAATGACACTAAGAGGGGGGGGGGTGAATTAGTGTCTTAACAGATTTGACCAATTTTCCAAATATTCAAAACATATCATTGATTTGTTCTCAATATTACTCTGATTAATGCATTCATGAGTTGAATGTAATCATTCATAAACAAAATTGAGAAAAGTAATAACTCAACAGTGAACATAAACAACAACAACATAGTAAAATAGAAAGAACACAAAAGAAACAAAGAGGCACAATTGCCGAGTGGAAAACCCTCCTGGGGTATAAAAACCACTCCCTAAAATGCCTTCCTGGCTTAATCTTATAATCAACTGTTCACAATGCCTTATAGGCTGATTTTTGAGCACCCACTCAAGGAGCACCAACCCCTCATTTAGAGATATCTATCTCAAGGAGTACCAACCCCTCAAATTATGTTTTGAACAATAATAATGATTCAGAGGGTTTCTCTATTTTTAGTTAAACACTTATCTCACTATTTTCTCATCTACAGAATACCTTAAAGATTCAATAACTGAATCCCTAAAATACCTCATAGAGAAGAAACTCATAATCTTTGCATCTTATTATATAGATTTTATTGCAGAGTTTTATCCATATATTTTTATACAACCAAGGAATGATAGTCTCAGAATTACATCAACTGTTGAACAGAAAACTAAGTTTTCTGCTTCTATATATACATCTTGATATACATGCCAAATAGGTAACTGTCTTTAGGAGTAACGGTAGAATCAACCAACCCAGCTAAGAGCCATTCTCAACAAATATGAAACATGTGAGATCATTTCTCTGCATAAAACACACAACTATCCACCATAGAAAATCATAACCTCTAATGCATGAATGACAATACTCAGTCAGGGCATCATATTGATTGAGATGCAGAGAGCAGTTAAGAAAAATGGTGATAATAAATTAATATCCGCATTATGAAATGCATAAATAAAAATACCAGATAGATCTATAACTCCCATGGCTCCATTATCCACTGTCGAGCTTCCAGTCAGAAATGCACCAAATAAACCTCTGTAAGAACCGTTACAGTTAGCAACAACAGAAACGTAAACACTCATGATGGCGGCCAGGCTAGGGTTCGATACCCAGTCAAAAAGAATTAGCTCAAAATGTTTTCCCTAAACCTTTTTATTTCCATCGATGAAACATTATGCTGAAGGCAACTTTAACATTGCTAGACATTCAATTCGCTTTCATAGTGACACATCAGATTCAGAGAGAAGACATATCGAATATAGCATGCTACTCCGATGGACTTCCTTAGTATATTATTCTTTCGCTGAGACATTAGGAAGCTTCTTACCGAGATTCCCTTTAGTTTCATTTACTATCACTGTAACATACAACCTTTGGGGAGACCTCTTGGAGAAAAAATTTGTTCACTGAGTTGCCGAGACAAGATAGATCTTATGCCGACAAAGTTCTTTTGTGTTCCATTGGCGAGACATATCAAAGTCGGGGAGACCTCTTGTAGAGTGCATGAGTCATACCGAAAGTCATCCTTTCATCTGGTGTCGCTGAGACAATCCAGATCTTATGCCGACGAAGTCCCTTTATGTTCCATCGGCGAGATCGAAGGTGACTCGCCGAGACCTCTCGCCGAAGACCCTATCTCTTGCCGAAGAGCCTACCTTCATGTTTTCGGTCGGTGTAACAAATCGAATTCGCCAAGACCATATAACAACTCCACAACTTTTGCCGATAGACTTCCACATGCACTAGTTGGTGAAACCAAGTGAAATCGCCAAGACCTCAGCCCGATACCACTTAGTTTGGCCGAAGATCTCTCAAAGAGTTGTTCGGTGTGACTCCTCCTGAGAAATAGACAAAACCTTTTGAGCACGAGTCGGTAAGACAAGAAAGACTCACTATGACATTACCCCGAGGATGATTTCCTTTGCCGATATGCTCATTCTGAAGCGGGTCGGTAAGACATAACATATTCGATGAAACATTATACCAAAGACCTCTAGCTCATGCTGATAAAGATTCTTCTTCTGTCGTCAAGACCACGAACAATGTCACGCCGAAAGCTGCCAGAATGTTAAATTCAATTGACATAACATCAAAAATGTCTTGCCGATAGGCAACTCAAACATTTCAAAGTGGATCGGGGAGACCCTACCAAACTCATGCCGATATGTGTAAGCCCGAATGAGAAACAACCAATACCTATGATATGCAAAAAGAACCATCCTGACAAATAAACCATTTTTCAAGCTCTGTCAGTCAAAGAGATAGCATTCATAACTTGAACCAGAATTCTCATCACCATGAAATTAAAGCATAACAAATAACTTTCAATAATAGCCAAGAGACATCAAAGAAGTGCCATTATAAATCATAAGGATCAGAGATTTTGTCATCAAGGACAAACCATAAACACAACTGAGATCCAACAAACTCCCCCTTTGTCCTTGATGGCAAAACACAAATGACTCTCCCCCTTTTCGCCTCAATGACAAAGAATAGAAGAGAAGAATGTGCATTGCCATGAAACACAACTGAGAAGCCAACCAAAAAATCATGAGAAATAGCTGCAAAAAAAATAGTAGTGCAGCAACCAAGATTGTAGGAGAGTAGTAAGTGAATGAAAATATTTAATTTGCTCCCCCTAAGCAGTAGCTTGGAGATTCAGTGAAGTAATGATTGAGAGATAACTCCCAATCGAAGTCTCAGCCTTTCAAATAGCTCTTTTGCTAAGGGCTTAGTGAAAATGTCAGCCACCTGATCTTGAGATCCAACAAACTGTAAGCAGACTTCATTAGCCAAAACCTTTTCTCGAAGAAAATGAAACTTAATAGCAATATGTTTCGTGCGAGAGTGCATAACAAGATTTTTTGAAATATTTATCGCACTAGTGTTATCACAAAGAATGGAAACAAGTTTAGAAACATCAATACCCATATTTGAGAGAGTCTGACTCATCCAGAGAACTTGAGTACAGCATGAAGTGGCAATAATGTATTCTACTTCAGCAGTAGAAAGAGAGACAGATACTTGTTTCTTGCTGTGCCATGCCACTAAACGATCACCAAGAAAGAATGCAGCACCACTGGTGCTTTTCCTATCATCCAAACAACCAGCCCAGTCAACATCAGTATAAGCAATCAAAGAGAAATCATTACTCCTAGGATACCAAAGACCATAATCAAGAGTGCCCTGAATGTATCTAAAGATCCGTTTAACAATAGTAACATAAGAGTCTTTAAGGGATGCCTGAAAACGTGCAACAGTGCAAACTGCATGCATAATGTCAGGTCTAGAGGCAGTTAAATATAAGAGACTTCCGATCATTGATCTATATTCTGTTTGATTTGTATCAGGAGAATCATCAACCTTAGTAAGTTTGCAACCAGTAACCATTGGAGTGCTGACTGGATGGCATTCATCCATCTGAAATTTCTTAAGCATCTCTCTAGCATATTTGGATTGAGAAAGAAATATTCCATTCACATTGAGAGATTTGAAGACCCATAAAGAAATTTAATTCTCCTAACATTGACATTTCAAACTCAGATTCCATAATCTGAGAGAACTTTTTACTCAAAGTGACATTATTGCAGCCAAAGATAGTATCATCAACGTAAATTTTAACAACCAAAATATCAGAACCTTTAGTTTTAACATAAAGATTACTGTCTACACCTCCTCTAACAAAGCCATTAGAAATTAAGTGACTGTCCAGCCTAGAGTACCAAGCTCTAGGTGCTTGTTTTAAGCCATAGAGAGCCTTTTTCAACCTGTAAACATGGTTAGGATTATCTTTGCATATAAATCCTTCAGGCTGTTCAACATAGACCTCTTCATCTAAATAGCCATTCAAAAAAGCAATTTTGACATCCATTTGATAAATAGTAAAGTTTTTGTAAACATAATAAGCCAAGAATATTCTGATAGATTCTAGTCTAGCAATAGGTGCAAAGGTTTCACCAAAATCAATACCTTCTTGTTGAGCATAGCCTTTGCAGACAAATCTTGCTTTATTGCAAATAACATTACCATTTTCACTAACCTTGTTTCTATATATCCATTTGCCTCCAATGACATTTTTGTCATATGGTCTTGGGACTAACTCCCAAGTCTGATTTTTCTCAATCTGATCAATTTCTTCCTGCATAGCATTAAGCCAACATGAGTCTATGAGAGCTTCATTAAAAATTTTAGGCTCAAACTGAGTAACTAGACAGAAAGCAATTTGTGCCTTTTCATCAGATTTTGTAGCCTTTCTTCTAGTTTGAACTCCTGCATTTTTATCCCCAATAATCTGATCTTTGGGGTGGTATATAGCTAGAGTTTTCGAAGGAGCATTTGATGCAACCTTTTCAAGACTTGCATTTTCATTTTTAGGGCTTGCTGATTTAGCAATAGACTTTTCTATTCCAGCTCCTTCAGAAATTATTTCAAATTCAAGTTCTTCTTCCTCATTATTTTGCAAAGATTCAACATTCAAATGTGGTCTTTCATCAAATTTTACATTAACAACTTCAACAATCTTATTAATCCTTTTGTTGAGACATTTATAAGCTTTGCTGTGAGTTGAGTATCCCAAAAAGATACCCTCATCACTTTTGGATTGAAAACTTCCAAGATTATCATCATCCTTTTTGATAAAACACTTACTTCCAAAAATTTTAAAGTATTTGACAGAAGCAGTTTTTCCATACCACAGTTCATAAGGAGTGTGTTTAGATTTCACCCTAAGCTACACTTTATTCAAAATGTATACAGCTATATGAACAACTTCTTTCTAATACATATCAGACAACTTAGCTTCATCTAGCATGGTTCTAGCCATTTCTTTTACAATTCTGTTTTTACGTTCAACTACCCCATTTTGTTGAGGTGTTTTAGTTGCAGCATACTGCCTTTTAATACCGTGTTGTTCACAATAATCAATAAACTCTTGAGAGGTGAACTCACCTCCTTTGTCTGATCGAAGGCATTTGAGTTTTAGATCAGATTCCTTTTCAACCATTTTACGAAAGATTTTGAACCTTTCAAAGGCTTCTGATTTGTGCTTAAGAAATGTGACCCAAACCATTCTAGTATAATCATCTACAAAAAGCATAAAGTATTTTTCACCATTAATAGACCTTGTTCTAGTTGGTCCACATAAATCAGTATGCACAAGCTATAAAGGTTTTGAAGAAGAATATTCTTTTGTCTTGAAGCTGATTTTAGTTTGTTTACCACTTAAGCATTCTTTGCACACATAATTTTCTGGCTTGTTAAGAATTGGTAAACCTCTAACATTCCGATTCTTACTGATTCTAACCAGATTTTCAAAGTTTATGTGTCCTAATCTTTTATGCCATAACCAACTTTGTTCAATTTGGCCCATTAGACACATACCTTGAATATTGTCATTGCAAGATGAGTCAAGGAGATTGTACACATTTCCTTTTGTCCTCCTTCCAGCTGCAACAACCTTTCCAAGCTTGTTCTTAATCTCACATCCCTTCGAATTAAAAAGAACATGATAACCACTATCACAGATTTGACTAACACTTAGAAGATTGTGCTTGAGACCTTCCACATAGTACACATTATAGATAAGAGTGTCTTCATTCAGAAGAAGTGAACCTCTACCTTTAGTTTGAATACCAGAGTTATCACCAAACTTGACACATCCACCTACATAATCTTCAAGTTTTATAAACTTGTCCTTATCGCCAGTCATATGGTTAGAACATCCACTGTCCAGGATCCATAAGTCCTTTTTCTTGGAATGAAAAGTAGTTTGAACCAACATAGTTTGTTCAATGTTGTTGACAGTCTTAGGTTTCCAAACCTTTTTAATTTTTTGCTGTTTAGATTGCAGATTAGTTCTGCACTGTTTGACAGAATGTCCTAAAGTATTGCATTTAAAACATCTAATCTGTTTAACAAAGCCATAGTGTTGCCTAAGACCAAACCTGGGTATTCTAGAATTCATAAGCCTACAAGTGCTCACCTTATGACCAAATTTGTTGCAGAAAAAGCAATAACCATAGAAAAAAGAGTTGACATTGTATGAAGGTCTATTACCTTTGAAAAACTTAGCATGATCCTTACCAGATTCTGAGTGATTTGAACCTGAATTTTTTACTTCAGAAGAGGGGTTTTGTTTTGCTTTGTTAGTTGAGCATTCACCCTTTTCAAAACCAACACCAGATTTATCTTTATACACCTTTTGTTTGCTAAGCATCTCATTCAGTTTTAGAGTGCTTTCATATTTTTCAATTTCCTTCCTAAGAAGGACTACTTGTTCCAGTTTTTGAATTTCATGATCTTTGCAGCTTACAGTCTCTCTAAGACAGACTTCAGCTCTTTTAGCTTCTTCAAGCTGAGTTTTCAGAGAGATCAATTCTTGATCTGGTTTATGTTCTTGAGTAAGAACTTGTTTTTTGAGTTTTCTAACCTCTTGAAGAGCACATTTCAGCTCACTTTCAAGATCTACTTCACCTTCTTCAGTGTCAATGGTGTTAGAATCATTTTGCTGAGTAATTCAGCCATGAACAAAGTTTCAACATCATCAGCTGACAGTCTTCAGACTCAATATCAGATTCATCCTTACTAAACAAACTTTTCTTCTTTTTAAAATTGAAGTTTCGTTTAGGTTTGAAAGCCTTCTTCTTAGGCTGTATTTCAGTTGTCTCGTTGTCATAGATTTGATCATCATAGGGACACTTTGCAGCAAAGTGACCTATTTTGCCACAGTTAAAACATTTAAAGGGAAGTTTTCCCTTATATTTTCCTGATCCCTTTTTAAATCTTCTAACAAAATGAGATTCTTTAGAATTAGACAACTCTGATTCACTGACATCAAATTTTTCTTTCTTTTCAAAGTTAAAGGTAGTTTCTTTTCCTGTTGAATTGTTTTTGCTAGTTCTCATTTCATAGGCAGTAAGTATTCCTTGCAGGCTGTCTAAGGTAAGCTTATTAAAGTGTTTCTTTTCTTCTAGGGCTGAAACCTTAGATTCAAATTTAGATGGTAAGGACCTAATAAATTTTGTGACCACATCAAATTCATTAACCTCTTGACCTAGACCTTTCATTCCATTGACAACTTCATCAACTCTTAGGAAATATTCAGCCACTTTCTCATCATCCTTCATTTTCAACTCCTCAAACTGATGTTTGAGAGTAATGATTTTTGACAGTTTGACTTTCTCATTTCCTTGATATATAGTTTCAAGTTTTTCCCAGATTCCATGAGCAGATTTGCAATGCATGACTTTAATGAACACATCTTTAGTTAATCCACACAAGATGGAATGTTTAGCTTTGGCATTTGTTTCATACTTCTTTTTCTCAGCAGCATTAGTGGGAATAGTGGCTGGTACATTGTAATCTTCTAAAACAATGCTCCAAACATCAACATCAAAAGAAACAAGAAAAGATTCCATTCTTATTCTCCAAAACACATAATCTATTCCATCAAATAACAGAGCTCTAGTTACAAAGGCACCTTCTTGAGAATGTGCCATTAAAAACAAACTCCAAGACCAAGATCAATCCAAGGTAATTAAACCAATCAGAGGACCCTATGCTCTGATACCAATTGTTGGAGTTAAAATGACACTGAGAGGGGGGGGTGAATCAGTGTCTTAACAGATTTGACCAATTTTCCAAATATTCAAAACATATCACTGATTTGTTCTCAATATTACTCTGATTAATGCATTCATGAGTTGAATGTAATCATTCATAAACAGAATTGAGAAAAGTAATAACTCAATAGTGAACAGAAACAACATCATAGTAAAACAGAAAGAACACAGAAGAAACAAAGAGGCACAAAATTTTGCCAAGTGGAAAACCCTCCTGGGGTATAAAAAACCACTCCCTAAAATGCCTTCCTGGCTTAATCTTATTATCAACTGTTCACAATGCCTTATAGGCTGATTTTTGAGCACCCACTCAAGGAGCACCAACCCCTCATTTAGAGATATCTATCTCAAGGAGTACCAACCCCTCAAATTATGTTTTGAACAATAATAATGATTCAGAGGGTTTCTCTATTTTCAGTTAAACACTTATCTCTCTGTTTTCTCATCTACAGAATACCTTAAATATTCAATAACTGAATCCCTAAAATACCTCATAGAGAAGAAACTCACAATCTCTGCATCTTATTATATAGATTTTATTGCAGAGTTTTATCCATATATTTTTATATAGCCAAGGAATGATAGTCTCATAATTACATCAATTGTCGAACATAAAACTAAGTTTTCTGCTTCTATATATACATCTTGATTTACATACCAGATAGGTAACTGTCTTCAGGAGTAACGACAGAATCAACCAACCCAGCTAAGAGCTGTTCTCAACAAATCTGAAACATGTGAGATCATTTCTCTACATAAAATGCACAACTGTCCACCATAGAAAATCATAACCTCTAATGCATGAATAACAATACTCAGTCAGGGCATCATATTGATTGAGATGCAGAGAGCAGTTAATAAAAATGGTGATAATAAATTAATATGTGCAGTATGAAATGCATAAATAAAAATACCAGACAGATCTGTAACTCCCATGGCTCCATTATCCACTGTCGAGCTTCCAGTCACAAATGCACCAAATAAACCTCTGTAAGAACCGTTACAATCAACAACAACAGAAACGTAAACACTCATGATGGCGGCCAGGCTAGGGTTCGATACCCAGTCAAAAAGAATAAGCTCAAAAAGTTTTCCCTAAACCTTTTTATTTCCATCGATGACACGTTATGCTGAAGGCAACTTTAACGTTGCCAGACATTCAATTCGCTTTCACAGTGACACATCAGATTCAGAGAGAAGACATATCAAATACATGTTACGCTGATGGACTTCCTTAGTATATTATTATTTTTCTGAGACACGAGGAAGCTTCTTAAAGAGATTCCCTTTAGTTTCATTTACTATCACTGTAACATACAACCTTCGGGGAGACCTCTTGGAGAAAAACTTTGACATATCGAAAAACTTTATTCACTGAGTCACCGAGACAAGATAGATCCTATGCCAACAAAGTTCTTTTGTGTTCCATCGGTGAGACATATCAAAGTCGAGGAGACCTCTTGTAGAGTGCATGAGTCATACCGAAAGTCATCCTTTCATCCGGTGTCACTGAGACAATCCAGATCTTATGCCGACGAAGTCCCTTTATGTTCCATCAGTGAGACCAAAGGTGACTCACCGAGACCTCTCATCGAAGACCCTATCTCTTGCCGAAGAGACTACCTTCATGTTTTCGGTCGGTGTAACAAATTGAATTCGCCAAGACCATATAACGACTCCACAACTTTTTTTGATAGACTTCCACATGCACTAGTCGGTGAGACCAAGTGAAATCACCAAGACCTCAGCCTGATACAGCTTAGTTTGGCTGAAGATCTCTCAAAGAGTTGTTCGGTGTGACTCCTCCTGAGAAATAGATAAAACCTTTTGAGCACAAGTCGGTAAGACAAGAAAGACTCGCTATGACATTACCTCGAGGATGATTTCCTTTGCCGATATGCTCAATCTGAAGCAGGTCAGTAAGACAAAACATATTCGATGAACACATTATACCGAAGACCTCTAGCGCATGCCGATAAATATTTTTCTTCTGTTGCCAAGACCATGAACAATGTCACGTTGAAAGCTGCCAGAATGTTAAATTCAATCAACATAACATCAGAAATGTCTGCTGATAGGCAACTCAGACATTTCAAAGTGGATCGGGGAAACCCTGCCAAACTCATGCCGATATGTGTAAGCCCGAATGAGAAACAACCAATACCTGTGATATGCAAAAAGAACCATCTTGACAAAGAAACCATCTTTCAAGTTCTGTCAGTCAAAGAGATAGCATTCATAAATTGAACCAGAATTCTCATCACCGTGAAATTAAAGCATAACAAATAACTTTCTGTAATAGCCAAGAGACATCAAAGAAGTGCCATTATAAATCATAAGGATCAGAGATTTTTTCATCAAGGACAAACCATAAACACAACTGAGATTCAACAGCATGATCGGGCCACAAGCCTTCATTAATACATCTTAGAGTTTTTGGTTGTAAGGCATATGCACATGTGCCAAAGGAGAAGCGAACAAAGTTGGAGAAAAAGGTTGTGAAATGTATCTTCATCGGATACAGTTATGGTGTGAAAGGGTACAAGCTTTGGGATCCTGTTGTACAAAAGGTAATACATAGTAGAAGTATTATTTTTAGAGAATCTAAGCCTTCTTCTGTTACATTGTAGCCAAAACAAAGTAAATAGGAAGATGTGATTCAATTTCCTTCTACACCTAAGAAAGTTGAATTGAGGCCCATGGATAGACAAGAAGTTGACGAGAGCTCATCTAGCTCTGAATATTTAAAAGAGGAGGAAGAACCTTAAACTTAGCTTGTTCGTAGGTCTACAAGGCATAGACAACCACCTGAAAGGTATTCACCTGATGATTAGAGATGTATTTTTACTTTGAATACTAACATGGATGAACGCAAATTGGTAGAAGAGGCATTAGGTATGAATGATGCTGAATCTTGGAAGATTGCTATGGATGAAGAAATGGTAGCTTTGAAAAAGAATGATACATGGGATCTTGTACCATTTCTTGAAGGACAAAAACCTTTTGGTTGCAAATGTGTGTTAAAAAAAAAGATTTGTTCAGATGGAAGTATTGAGAAATATAAAGAAAGGTTGGTTGCAAAAGGCTACTCTCAAGTTGAGGGTGTTGATTATGGTGAGATATTTTGTCCTGTTGTAAAAATAACATCCATTAGATTTTTGCTTTCTATTGGTGCTGCTTATATTTAGAGGTTGAGTAAATGGATGTGAAAACTACCTTCCTTCATGGTGACTTGGAGGAGGATATTTATATGACACAACTAGAGCACTAAGTGGTGAAGGGTAAAAGTAAATTGGTTTGCAAATTGAAGAAATATTTGCATGGCTTAAAATAGAGTCCTAGGGTGTGGTATCAAAAACTTGATACATATGTGTTGAGTTTGGGATTGGAGCGTTCTAAATCATATCATTATGTTTATTATAAAATTGATGGTGATGATTTCCTATTTATTGCATTATATGTTGATGATATGTTATTTATTAGTAGAGGGAAAGGTATGATTTCAAAAATAAAATCTCAACTTGCTGCTAAATTTGAAATGAAAGATCTTGGTGCAACTAAACACATTCTTGGGATGGAAATTAAAAGAGATAGAGTGAACAGAAAGCTATGGCTTGGCCAAAGTAAGATGTCAATTCAATTTTATAGAGTTTTGATATGTAGAATTGTAGACCATTATGTGTTCCTATTTTAGTTGGAACAAAGTTATCTATTTTAGATTGTCCAACATCTCCATCAGAGATGGAAAACATGAGAAGAGTACCTTACTAGAGTGAAGTTGGAAGTTTGATGTAGGCTATGGTTTGTACTAGACTAGACATTACGCAAGTAGTGGGAGTTCTTTCCAGATATATGTCTAATACTGGTAGAGTTCATTGGGATGTAATTAAAAGAGTCTTTAGATATTTGCATGGTACCTCAGATTATTCCTTGTGTTATCATAGTAGTATGAGGAAAGATGAGATTTCCCTTGATATTCATGGTTATGTGGTTTTAGATTGGGCAAGTGATGCTGATAGTAGATGATCCACCGGTGCTTATGTGTCTACTTTATTTGGCAGTGCAATCAGTTGGATGAGTAAGCAACAGGCTATGGTTTCTTTGTCCACTACTGAAGTAGAGTATATGGCAATTTCTCATGCTTGTAAAGAAGCCATTTGGCATAAGAGATTGTGTTCAGATATTGGAATTAAACAAGGCACAATGATAATTTATTGTGATATGTCTAGCTAAGAACCCAACATTTCATGCTAGGACCAAGCACATTGATGTACAATATCATTTTTTTAGAGATATGGTCGAAGATGGTAGGGTGAAGCTGGTTAAGGTAAAGACTTTGATGAATGTTGTTGATTCATTAACTAAGTCTGTGAGCACAACAAATTTCAGATGGTGTTTAGAGGCTATGGGCCTTTCAACCCATATCAATTAAGAGATGATGTTTTACACCTTCCCATTGCTTTTGCAAGGTGTTCAACAAGTGGGAGATTTGTTGAGTAAATGTGTCTCAACCTTGCAATTATATAAGGTACTCTTTATATATAAAGTACTATTTATATGTCGACAACAAGGAGCACGGGGGCGTTTCCATCTGAGGGGTCCGAGGGGATCATCCCCTTAGTTGGGGGTGTAGGGAAAAACTATGAATTCCCACTTATCTTTATAACCTTATCAAATAAACCCAATTGGTATGACTCCTCGGTTTATTCCTATGTGTCAATCCAAGAAACGTAAACTAACAAAAGGTATTGGGGTTGTTTACCTAATGGCTAAAACTAGTAAATCAAGTGGGGATGAATGCATCTAGGAATTAAATCATGACACACTTACTAGTTTAAGAATTAAATCAAAACACACCTTTAATCTACAACTTTAATAAAATCCTATTTTTAATTATTACTTCCTTATTCTAAATTGACACACATATATCTTTGAATCCTCATCTAAACATTAACAACTTCAAATCACCATCTCATAATTACATACACTCTTAGAATCAATATCTTGGAATTACACGATTTTAAATATTAACAATAATGATAAAAAGAATGTAATTCCAAAAGTGCATTAAACAGTTTAGGCGATAGGAGCTGTACAATCCGGGTGACAGGACCTATGGTATCCTAACTATAGGAACTGGTAAAGTTTCACAAGCTATTTTGGTGTTCTAAAAATAGAGTGCAATTCACAAATTCACTTATACGTGTCATCCATGCAGTCTATACTTATGCCATGCATTAACAATCTTTTCCAAAGAGAGTTTACTTCACACTTAATAAATACAACTACGTCGATTGATATCAATTCAATAACATGCATATAAGATTACTAAACTTAATTAAATCACAAACATATGAAATCACTAAGCAAACATAGATGATACCTCACACACAACTATAGAAAAATAAACCCAAATGCTGGCTAAGGAGTGGGCCCTTTCTTTGAACCGGCCTAATGGAGGAAAATGTTTATACCGCACGCAGATTCAACACTTCAATAGTCTTTTTCTTATATTAATTTCAACTTCAAGATTAGGATTGTTTCCATGCTTGAAAGAGAGCATATATATATATATTTGCCTCGATATAAATTAGAATATTAAAATAGATATGTCCACCATTTGCAAGTTTATAATCAAAATTACTCGATCGGTTTTGGAAAATAGTAAAGTGGCCCACGACCTACTATTTTCTAAATACTCCAAAACTGACTATACAACCTAATTACCAAACCATTAATTAAACAAAACCTAGAAGACAATAACTAAAAAGACCACGAGATCCTCCAAGCAGTCTTCATGACTCATTCCTTCAACCTCCAAAAACCCATGTTCATAATATCCACCGAAATTAGTACTCAAGATCGGTTAATTACCAAATGTTTTGTATCCTTCTACTCATATTAATTAACTTTAATCTTTCACAAATATTATGGAAAATTAAGGGAAAAATGGAAAAAAGGTAAGCTTATAATGGACACAAAACTAGGTGAATTCAAGCTAAAATCGATGATAAAATTTAACCAATCAGGGGCTCTAGGGGTAGTGCATACTAGCAGGGGCGCGAGGGCAACTCCCTGAAAGGAAAATTTTAATATTTTATTATTATAAATTTGGACCGTTCATCATTATGTGTCATATCTGACAACCAATATTTATTAGCTTGACTTTCCCTAGAAGGAAACCCTATTTTATCATGGCAATGTATTACGACTATGTATTATGATGTATTCTGAGAGTTTGATAATGGTCATTTTGCCTCTAGATCTCTGGTTGGTGATATTCCTGTGAGAATCTTGCTATGCAAGTATATAGTAATCTTTGTGATTTCTAAATAATATATTGGGCAGCTTTAGAGTGTGAGGTTTTTCTCCCAAAAGGGTTTTCCCCATGTAAATCATTGTGTTGTGGTATGCATGATATTTATTTCTATTTCTGTTTAAGTTTTTGTAACTATTAAAGATCTACAAAAGTTTTGCATTATTCTCCTCTCAAGATTAGTGTAGGAAGTTGTTCCGCTATCTTAGCTTCCTTACACCCAATTGGCCTCCATGAATCAACTATTTCTCATATGATTTTCTTTTTTAAGAAATATTGTCATAAACAATGAAATCTACTTTTAAAGCCAAATATGATCTTCCCAAAACCCACGCCACTTTGGGAAAATTAATAAACATGCAACAATATTTAATATTTATCATTAAATCAGGTTTGTCCCAATCAATTTGAAATATTAACTTTTCTGGTTTATTCATAAGTCTTGACTTACTATTTTTGGATAACCGGCTTACTAAAAATAGTAATTTGCCATTTTTAGAAAATTCAAAAAATGGGACATGAAAAGTCCTCCCTTCCAAAAATTTCTTTTCCTCAAACAATTGCAACAATGATACTCCAAAATAATGATTCCCAAAATGACAAAACATTTCATTATGCAAAATAGAGCGTGATCCTGTCCATGTGTGAAATTGCATCTTCCTCTCAAGTATGTTGAAAATTTCTAAGAAAGAATACCTTTTCTCTAGAATATTATGAAGATTGTATGGATTGTGCAACCTATTATTCCATATCACTTGAGGTCTTGTAATATTCCTTCCATATTTTTGAATCAATAACCTTCTCTTTTCAACTTCTTTTTGGAATTGTGTATGTGCACTGTCACCAAGGAAACTAGACCAGAAGCTCATGCAATATTTATCAAATATATAAATATTATTATTGTAGTATATAAGAGGGTTTAAATAGAAAATAACCCCTTCATTAAAGTGAATATACAACTTGAAAACAATCACCTCTTTTACCTTGGAGTTATGGGGACATTCCCTGTCGGATACATCACAAACTGCTTCAAACTTTGCTATTGCTAGAAGGTTGCTTGTTGCAAATTTAGGATCTATTATGGAGAAATATTGGCACATAAGATGGCAAGAGAATTAAATCATATAAAAACACACCAAACCCCACCAAAATCTTAATATTGATATTGCAAACCACAAGCCCTTTTGATGGTAATCTATGAACTCCTTGAGTCCTCTAGCTAGCATACATTGATCACTCAATAAAATATTCAAAATGTTAGTAGAAAAGAACATTATTGCATCTTCTACTAAATCAAGTGATTTAATAATGGTTTTTAATGTCTCCACCATGAAACACTTCCAAAACAAACTCTCACTGCATGATAAATAGTGCCTAGGTTCACTAGCAAGAAATGCACTGTTAATAAGCAACTTGTACTTGAGACTTCTGATACAATTGTTAATGCTATGAATCTGATTTTTTCTGCTAATAGGAATTTTATAACAACCATTGTATCTTCTACCAAATCAAATACATCCTTTTGGAAAATTTCTTCCATTCACATCTACACTGTTGACATTCATATCATGAAAATGCATAACTAAATACCCAAATATTACCTCAATCTAAGAGAAGTCTTTTTCAACCTCTTGGGTTGGTCTATAAGATCCAAAATAAAGTAGTAGAGTGACCATACAATAGAAATAATAATTCCATGGTACTATAAGTACCCAAAAGATAAAAAAATTATTCTATAGGAAGATGATGAACCCTTTGGAGTTATTCATTGGCTTATACTTGACTTCCTTCACAAATCCAGTTATAATGTTAGAGATAAATGCATCATCAAAAAAATGTAACATGAGGAAAATACTTTAAACCCTATAGAAGACTATAGAATTCCAAGAAACAATCATTCTGAAAAAGTCATCTATCACCATCTTTTGAGATTCCCATTTTTGTGACCCCTTACTCCCATAATACCAAAGTAAAAAGAGTCTCCTTTCAAAGTGATCTATCTCCAACACAAGTCTTTCATGAACCATAAGGATTTATGAATTCTTCCAAATAATAACTAATAGAAAATTTATCATCATACCTTGTGAATCCATCTTTCAAAACTTTGAGATTCATTTCATCAAGTTTCCTGAATTCCCACAATTGCATAGAGTTCCTAAAAATCTGCCTATGCTTGTTGGGAATAGGATGCCATTTAATTGCAATCCTAAACATATTTGATGTATCTCCTAATGTCCTTGGAAAGTGCTCCCCAACACTAGGATTAGAAAGAGATTGAATTTGAATGAAATGAACATGTAAATTGACATTTGTAATTATTTCTAAATGATAGGAACATGTGGGGATGCCCAAGAAGAGATCCTACAAAATAGGAGCACATAGAGTGCCCACATGGAAGGTGGAACCCACCTTGCTTAAGTTAACTATTTGGAGAATAGATAACACTTTAGTAATGCATGTAAAGATCCTACAAGTTAGGGATTGATATTTACATGAGTGGAGTTCAGTTCAATTCAGTTTAGTTCAGTTCAGTTATCTTTAGTTGCATGTAGTTAGTTTCAGTTGAATGCTAGTCGACTTTAGTTGACTTGGAATGAATGAATAATGACTTCAGTTGCATGAAAGATAATAGGTGGACACATTCAGTTAAGTGGGGATGATCAAGCATGCATAATGCTTGCTTGAATTGATGGAGAGATATGTTTTAGTTAACACAGATTGACTTGGACCCACCTTGGGTGCCCAAGTTGGCATCTTGGAGTTAATACCTTTTGTATGAGAAGATATTTACAAGGATGAGTTAAGTGGGCCCATTCTTGGGTGCAAAATTTGAGGAGAAGCTTGGAAGATATTTTCTTGACCAACGATCAATTAGGAGTTTAGTTTGGGGCGCCTAAATTGATGAGACTTTGGTTTTGACTTCATGTTACAAGATGAAACTCTACTTGCACAAAATAGGCTTAGGTTTTTGAGAGGAGCTTCAAGCTCTTGTAATTGAAAATTCTTTGGAGTTTTCAATGCTCTTAATTGTCTATTAATTGTAGCAAGTTGAAGAGAGTTTTATCAGAGTTTATTGTAAGTTGTGAAGAAGAATTGTTGAAGGAAAAAGAAGCATCTCAATCAAGGATTGATATAGAATTATTGTAATCTTATGCTAAGATTAAATAATACAAGCACTATTGATTCTGGTGGTGGAGTTTTCCCCGAAAGGGTTTCTCCACGTATATGGTTTGTCACTTCTATCTTCTTGTCTCATTCTTCTACAATCTTCTGTCTACTTTCTACAATTGGTAAAATTAATCTAAACAGATAATCATCCACAAAGAATTTGTAACAAAGAATAGTTAATTAGATCTACAATCTCATAGTTTTACAAAGTATAAGCTACATAATTACCTCTGTTTTTCAACATTTGGTATCAGAGCTAGAGGTTGGGTAGAGTTTGGGATGCCTTTCTCTTAAAAGTTTGAAGGTTTTTTGGCTGTAGTGGGAGCTTTTACTATTTTGTTATTGCTGATTTTGTAAAAGAATTGTGTTACAATGAGTTCTAATTCTCGTTTAGATATTGAAAGATTCAATGGAACTAGTTATGAGATGTGGAAACTAAAAATGGAGGATCTCCTTGAAGAGAGAGGTCAGTGGTTAGCTGTTTGTAATGAGACAAAGTCACCTACAATGATGTCAGATCAGGATTGGGCTAAGCTTGATAAGAAGGCAAGAGGAACCATAAGATTATGTCTTGCTGATGTTGTTCTCTTGAATGTTTCAGATGAAACTACCACATATAAACTATGGAAGAGGATAGGTGATATCTATCAAACCAAAAGTCTTACTAATAATTTTTATTTGAAAAGATAGTTTTATTCTTTAAAGATGAAAGATGGTGATTCTATTGCACATCATTTAAATGATTTTAATTTGATTCTAAGTTAGTTAGCATATGTAGATGCAAAGCTAGAAGATGAAGATAAATGCATTTTGTTACTTTGTTCTTTACTAGAGTCTTGGGAAAATCTAATTGTTGCTATCAGTGGTAGTGGTGTAGATCCTAAGATGGACAATATAATTCCTACTCTCCTATCATAGGAGATGAGGAGGAAGTCTAAAACTAGTTCCCAAGATGCCTTGTTTGTAAGAGGTAGGCCTAAGGAAAGGGAACCTAAGGGAGACAAGAAAGGAAAGGGTAAGTCCAAAGGACGGTCTAAAACCCCTGGTAAGAGTAAGGTAAAGTGTTGGAATTGTGGGAAACTTGGACATATAAAGAAGGATTGTAAGAACAAGAAAAAGAGTTCCGATGCTTCTATAGAGAAATCCTTGGAGGACAGTAATGATGCATTGGTCATTTCATCTAATACTGTTAGTGATAACTCTTGACTTATTGATTTAGGTTGCTCCTATCATATGAATCCTAACAAGGAGTGGTTCACTAAGCATACTGCATATGATGGAGGGAATTCCTTCTTTGGAGATAATAGCACAATAAAGGTTGTGGGAAAAGGAGAGGTAAAGTTGTGTTTCAGTGATGGTAGGGTTAAGACCCTTAATGATGTTTTACATATTCCAGGACTTGCTAGAAATCTACTTTCTGTATGTAAGTTCAATGATTTTAGAATGCATGTGATATTTGACAAAGGTGGTTGTAGATTGGTGAAAGGGAATATGGTGGTTGCTAAAGGATCTTAGATTGGGACTTTGTTTAAGCTGAATACCTCCAATTTGAATAAATCAACCAATGTAACTGAAGCTGAAAATACATGTATGTTGTGGCACCATAGATTGAGCCACATTGGTGAAAAAGGTCTTAGGACCATTCTTGATAAGAAATTGGTTGACAGTATTCTTGATTATAATATTGAAAAAAATGATTTTTGTGAGCATTCTATGTTTGGAAAGCAATCTAGATCTTCATTTCCTAATGGAACAAATAAAGCTAAAAGATTATTAGAGATTATTTATTCAAATGTAATGGGCCCTGTGGATATTGATTCTATTGGAAAATCTAGATATTATGTCACATTTATTGATGATGTCTCAAGATACACTTGGATCTATTTTATGTATAACAAATCTGATGTGTTTAATAAGTTTAAAGAATTTAAGGCTTTGGTTGAGAAACAATCAGATCATAAGATAAAAGTGTTTAGATCAGATAATTGTAGTGAATATTGTTCTAAGGAATTTGATGATTATTGTAAGCATACAGGAATTGTGAGACAAAAAAAAACTCCATATACACCTCAACAAAATGGAGTAGCAGAAAGGATGGACCAAACCTTAATGGAAAGAGCTAGGAGTATGTTAAGTAGTGCTAAGCTAGATCAGTGCCTTTGGGCCGAGGTTGTAAGTACTTCTTGTTATTTAATCAATAGATCCCCTAGTTC
The DNA here is from genome assembly GCA_007258455.2 of Sequoia sempervirens. Lineage (NCBI taxonomy): Eukaryota > Viridiplantae > Streptophyta > Pinopsida > Cupressales > Cupressaceae > Sequoia > Sequoia sempervirens. The sequence continues at coordinate 746,338,895 of VDFB02058242.1, read as the reverse complement.
ATCTATTGAAGATAAAACCCCTTATGAAATGTGGTTAGGTAGGAAACCTAGTGTTGCACATTTAAGGATCTTTGGTTGTGAGGCTTTTGTTTATGTGCCTAACGAAAAGCAATCTAAGTTGGATCCAAAAGCACAAAAATGCATATTCATATGTTATGGTGAAAATGTAAAAGGTTACAAGCTTTGGAATCCTCTAACCCAAAAAATTACTTTATTGAGAGATGTGATTTTCAGGGAATTTAAATCTTATTCAGGAGAAGAACAACCAAAGGAGAAGAATGCATTTTGAGATAAATACTGAGAAGCAAGAAGATGCACATGTTGAAGAACAATTGGATGGACTTCATGAGGAGAGTTCACAGAGTTCTTCTGAGATAGATGCTCATGATGAGCATATTGAGGAACAAAAAGAACCCCCTTTGATAAGATCCACAAGACAATGGAATCCCGTTCATAGGTATAGTCCACCTAATTTTCATTGTATATTTGCTTTGATGAGTACTAATGATGAACCTAGATCTTACAGGGAAGCTGTGTCTTAAAATGAGAACAAGCTTTGGTCACAAGCTATGCATGAGGAAATGGATTCCTTGGATACTTGTGACACATGGGATTTTGAGAGTTTTTCGAAAGGAAGAAAGGCCATTGGTTGTAAATGGATCTTTAAAAATAAAATTGGAGCAGATGGTAATCTCAAAAGGTAGAAGGCTAGATTAGTAGCCAAGGGCTACTCCCAAGAGAGGGAGTTAACTTTAATGAAATCTTCTCTCCTGTTGCTAAATTAAATTCTATTAGATTATTTTTATCTATTGCTACTACTTATGATTTTGAGATAGAGCAAATGGATGTGAAAACTACTTTTTTGCACATGAATCTTGATGAGGAGATTTATATGAGGCAACCTGATGGTTTTGCTGTAAAAGGAAAAGAAGAATTGGTTTGCAAATTAAAGATAACTTTATATGGATTGAAACAGTCACCAAGAATGTGGTACTAGAAGTTTGGTGCTTTTGCATTGAAAATTGGTTATGTTAGGGTGTTTACATAAAATGTATTTATGATCAACTTTTAATTATTATCTTGTATGTTGATGACATGTTGTTTATTGGTAACAACAAGGTAATGATCAAATAATTGAAAGCACAACTCTCTAGCACATTTGAGATGAAAGATCTAGGGGTTGCAAAATATATCCTTGGTACGAAGATCAATAGAGATAGAGGTAATATAAAGCTTTGCTTAAGTCAAAGCAACTACGTTGATACTATTTTGAAACGGTTTAACATGTACGATAGTAAACCAATTAATATTACTTTACCGATTGGCATGAAGTTAAGTTTAGACATGAGTCCTAAATCTGATTTTGATTATGAGGAAATGTCTGAAATTCCATATGCTAGTGCAGTTGGTAGTTTGATGTATGCAATGGTTTCCACGAGACCAGATATAGCCCAAGCAGTGGGAGTTCTAAGTAGGTTTATGTCTAACCCTAGTAAAGAACATTGGACTTATGTTAAGAGGGTGTTTAGATATTTACAAGGTACTTATTATTGTTTGGTTTATCATGTTGCTAATGATATTGATATTATGCACAGATCATTGGACATATAGGGTTTTGTTGATTCAGATTCGGCAGGAGACTTGGACAGTTGAAGGTCAACAAGTGGCTATGTGTTTACTTTGTTTGGAACTGTGGTTAGTTGGATAAGTAAGAGGTAGCCCATGGTTGCTTTTTCCACCATAGAAGCAGATTACATGGCTGCTACACATGCCTCTAAAGAGGTAGTTTGGTTACAGAGACTTGGGAAATGTATTGGTTTTAATTGCAAGCAAATTAAACTTGAATGTGATAGTCAAAGTGCTATTTGTTTAGCCAAAAATCATATGTATCATACTCGTACTAGGCATGTTGATGTTTAGTATCACTTTGTGTGAGAAATGGTTGAGAGTGGGAAGGTATTGATTGAAAAAGTTGACACTTTGATCAATGCTACAAATTATCTTACGAAATCAATTCCTTGAGTCTTGTACTTGATTTATAATAATGATTCCTTGTTTAGAATAATTGCAATGTATAATGTCAAGTGGAAGAATGTTGGGAATAGGATGCCATTAATTTCAATCCTAAATATATTTCATGTATCTCCTAATGTCCTTGGAAAGTGTTCCCCAACACTAGGATTAGAAATATATTAAATTTGAATGAAATGAACATGTAAATTGACATTTATAATTATTTCTAAATGATAGGAACATGTGGGGATGCCCAGGAAGAGATCCTACAAAATAGGAGCACATGGGGCGCCCACATGGAAGGTGGAACCCACCTTGCTTAAGTTAACTATTTGGAGAATAGATAACACTTCAGTAATGCATGTAAAGATCCTACAAGTTAGGGATTGATATTTACATGAGTGGAGTTTAGTTCAGTTTAGTTCAGTTCAATTCAGTTATCTTTAGTTGCATGTAGTTAGTTTCAATTGAATGCTAGTTGACTTTAGTTGACTTGGAATGCATGACTAATGAACTTCAATTGCATGACAAATAACAGGTAGACACATTTAGTTAAGTGGGGATGATCAAGTATGCATAATATTTGCATGAATTGATGGAGAGATATGTTTTAGTTAACAAAGATTGACTTGGATCCACCTTAGGTGCCCAAGTTGGCATCTTGGAGTTAATACCTTTTGCATGAGAAGATATTTACAAGGCTAAGCTAAGTGGCCCATTCTTGGGTCCCAACTTTGAGGAGAAGCTTGGAAGATATTTTCTTGACCAACAATTAGTTAGGAGTTTAGTTTGGGGTGCTTAAATTGAGGAGACTTTGGTTTTGAATTCATGTTAAAAGATGAAACTCTACTTGCACAAAATAGGTGTAGGTTTTTGAGAGGAGCTTCAAGCTCTTGTAATTGAAAATTCTTTGGAGTTTTCAATGCTCATAATTGTCTATTAATTGTAGCAAGTTGAAGAGAGTTTTATCAAAGTTTATTGCAGGTTGTGAAGAATCGTTGAAGGAAAAAGAAGCATCTCAATCAAGGATTGATACAAAATTATTGTAATATTATTCTAAGGTTAAATAATAAAATCACTATTTCTTTTGGTGGTGGAGTTTTTTCCTGAAAGGGTTTCTCCACGTATATGCTGTCACTTCTATCTTCTTGTCTCATTCTTCTACAATCTTCTATCTACTTTCTACAATTGGTAAAATTAATCTAAATGAATAATCATCCACAAAGAATTTGTAACAAAGAACACTTAATTAGATCTACAAATTTATAGTTTTACAAAGTATTAAGCTACATAATTACCTCCATTTTTCAACAATGCTCAACAATAAACTGCTCATGAAATGATGTCTCCACAACAAACCAAATGATGTAAGGGAAGCAATAACATAACTGAAATCTAATTGGAAATGTAGGGGATATGTATATGGTAGTAGAAACAAGATCATATCATATAGTCACAATACCTCTACCAACCAACCTTACCCAAGAATTGTTCTGCTACAGGGTTGAAGAGTCCATCCAACTCATCTACAAATCAAGATCTAGAGTCATGTACAAGCTGATATGAAAGTGGAAAGTAGTACTAACATTGGAGGTTGACCCAGTACTTCAATCTTGAGACAACATATCATGGTAAGAAACTGTACCTAGGTCCTAAATCCTGCAATCAAGTCCAATCTTATCGTTGTAATCAATTAGATTTTCACAACCCAACTCAAATAAAGGATTATCATGTTTCAAATTAGCATCTATCTCAAATAAAGGATTAGAAAAAAGTTGAAGATAACTGCCTATTCATCAAAAAAAATTAAACCAACATATTTATGAACTAAATTACAACACATGAAATAGAATAAAATACACATAAAGACCAAAATGCCAAGTTTTGTTTGAAGCATTTAAATGCTTATCATATAATCTCAAAATAGGCATTGGAAACTAATAAATAAACCAAGTTTAAGCTATAACCATGACACAGAATAAAGGGAAGTCAATGAAGACTTAGAACGCTGCCCATGAATAGGAAAATATTGTCATACATTGCAATAAGAATAAGTGCATATTTCAATAAATGGAAGGAGTCTTTAACTATGCATGAGAATAGTTTTTGATTGAGTCAAAAACAAAAAACAAAGCGTTGCATAGGTGGAAATAGTAACCAATGCATAAAGCTATAAATGGCCAAATCAACTAAAGTTTAGAAGCACGTAGAAATCTGAAATGCTTGAACCATTTGGAAATGAATGAAGACTTTGTCAAATGGCAAGATGGCAGAAAAGTGTGAGGGTGGTCGACTTGCTTGAGTATGTAGGAGTCTTATGTGTTTTGTTTTCTAAATTTTGCACAGCCACACACATTCTTTTTGGCTGGTTCAATGCATTTTTATAGGAAAATGAGGTTGCTATTTGAGTGGTGTCAAAGTGAGAGGAAAGTTGGAAAAATTAGGAGCTTGTTTCCAATATTTAGTTGCTGATGTTTTTGTATAAATAGAGGTGCCTTTCACTTCATTTGGGGATGCATTCTTGCTTTCTAAATTTTGATTTTCTGATAGTTACTCCACTGCAATATTGAGCAATGAGATTGAGAGGTTTATAGTGTGAGATTAGTGAGGTTATAGAGAGATTTCTTTGTGAGAATTAGTCAAGGAATTACAAACTGCTTGGTGGAGGCTGTGCTAGGAAACTTGTTATATCAATTGGAGCTATCTGGTTACAGGCATGCTAGTTCTCTACCTTATTTTTTATTTTAAGTTGGAAACATTGCTTAGTTTAGCTTGTTTGTTTCTTGATGGATTCTTGTTTCATGAAACTGTTTGTATGCATTTATACTTATATACGCATATGTCCTATATATTGAAATGGTTATTATATATATACTTAGTCAAGTAGACTATAATATCATTACATTTAGGTGATATCTTGAATTGATAGCCTATGAAGTTGGGTGAAGCCTAGTGGTTAATGTGGATAGTAGTTCACCACGTGAGTAATGGCATAATAGGAATATTGTCATTGATAGGTTGAGAACCTTGTAAATAATTTATATGTGAACCATATTGTAAAGAGGACTATGAGTGCAAAAGCACCAAACCCTCACAAGTTGATAATATCCTTCAGATATTATACAAATATAGAAAACGTTGTGAACATGTGAATATTTGACTCTTATTGAATGTACAAGTTTTATGATTTTTTTGTGATCTCTTGATCATTACATTACTTTGTTGAAAACCTTGGGTTAGGAATAACCTATTTTGTAGGGTTGTCTATGAGATTATTGATTGAAGTAAATAAGTAAGGTTTAACCAATATGATCTACTTGATGATTTGATTGTTGATTATACTTTCATTTGGAGTCATTTTATTGTTGAGACCATACTTTTGATTGAGTCCTTTATTGATGAGATTATATTTTTATTGAAGTCATTTATTGTTGAAATTTATACTTTTGAATTGAGGTCATTTATTGTTAAGTTTATACTTTTGAAGGGAGTCATTTAGTGTTGAGATAAATCCTTCGTTGGAGACTTTTTATAATTGGAATTGTACCTTTAGTACTAGAGTCATTTAATGATGTGGCATTATGTTATTCTATATGGTTAATTGGTAAGTAAGATTTACTTGAATTATTTACTTAGAAGATGTGTTAGATAAGCATAGAGGGAGCAGGTTGTTCTGGGGGTTAAAGATCACCCAATGAATGGAATTTCCTATACATAGGATATGTATGGCCTTAAAAATTGAGCTCTAGGGAAGTGTTTGAATTAGAATGACTCTCACTTGAAGTAACTGGGTGATGAATTCTTTGGCCAAATTAGTGTAAGTTGCTACTATTTACACTATCAATTCACTGTGTTATAGTTATACTTTCTAGTACGGGATTGTCATTCTCGTAGGTAGAAGCTATCGTATGAAAAAATTTCTAGTTTGTAGGACACAACACTAAGCTCGAGGAAGGATAGTATTATGGGGTTATCCAACCAATCTCTTCATTGAAGGGTAGGGCCATCTTACCTATTAGGTAGATATGCGATGGACCACAGTAAGTTCGTGGTTGGCGGAAAAGTGCTTGAGTGATGCTTCTCCTCATTAGTTGGCAGCCAAAGATTTGAAGATGGACAAGTTGGACCATATGTATTTCTATGCTGGAAGCTTGAAAGAGCTATGTATGTACTTTGTATCCATTTTTATGGAAAGATGTAAACATGAATGTTGTACTTGAGTTTATTCAATATGAAATCAATGTTATGGAAAGATTTGTGAAATTATGGTGGAATGTAATGGAAGTTGAAATAGTGTTTATTTCATATGTGCATGTAATTTACATTTTGGAAAATAAAAATTTATTGCTATGTTTGGCATCATGGTTTATTCAATTGTGGGTTAAAACTTAGGAAAATTTTTGAGTTGAACATTGGGCATGTTACATCAATATAAAAAGTGTGTGAGTGAGAAAACCACTATAGTATTCCCAAACAACCTACCAATACCACCTAAAAAATCCCATGCGCAGGAGAATTAAAATAAAATGGAATATTTAAATTTTTTTTCATGGCCCTTACATGGGTGCCTATCTCTCAACCAGTCAAATTTGGTTAATTCTTGCATCTTCATTGATCTTCGACGTCCTCAATGGCTCCAAGAATGAACATGCACCAACATGCAAGGCTAGGGGCCCAATATGAAAATGCATGCAATTACATGCAAATGATTGACATGGATGAGTGGGCCCACCCATAAAAGGGATGCCCAAAAGGAATATTCCCCTAAATATGTCTTGAAAACATTTAGTGGAGCATATTTCCTCCAAAATTACATTTACAAATAACCACAAGGAAGAATTACAATATTTGGAAATTAGAAATAACTATTTTCCGCATATTAGGCCACATTAGGCATTATTGAAAATTAAAATAAAGGAAAATAATATTTTTGGCTGATGTTGATTGCTAGTACCCCAGATGCTCTTGCATCATTTTCAGTAAGGATGATATGGAGGTAGTGAACTTAGGAACTAAATTACCTCCTAGGATGATCTATCTTAACAAAAAATTAAAACTAAAAGAGAAGAAAATTGTGATAACATTATTGAGAACTTATAAAAATTAATTTTCCTATTCTTATGATGAGATAAAATCTTATAGGGAGGATTTATTTTAGCACCCATTCCTTTGGAACTAGGTACAAATCCCTTTAGACCAAAGCAGTGACCCATCAACTCACATTGGACCCTCAAATGTAGAAAGAATTGATGAAGCTAAAGAAGGGAATAATATTCAAATAAATCAGACATTCAAAGTGGGTTTCTAACCTTTGGTATGGTAATAAAGAAGAGCGGGGATATTAATTTTTGTGTGGATTTAAAAATTTGAACATAAAGTTGCTTAAGGATAATTATTCACTACCTAGTATGAACTAATTGTTGTAACATCACCGTGAGACCCCATTTCTATGAGGCATTTTTTCAAGCAACACCTACCTTGTCAACCCTACAACATTGACAAGCTAGTGAGCTCACTAGCTTGTCAAAGGTACCACATTTTGCATACATGTCTACCAAAGCATATTGGACAATAAATTCACATGCCTTTTCCATGCTTCCATTTTGAGCCTATCTTGCAATCATGGCATGCCACATGATTATATTTGTTGAGAGATTTGGTAAGAGGCTAGAAGTGGGAATTGGGTTGATCCTAGAGGAAGTAGCAAGTAGACTTAATGAATTAAGCTACGAAGGAAGGATTATCAATTGGAGCTTCTATACAGGCATGCTGATTTTTATTCCTTTGCTATTTATGTTGGAAAGGTTATTTATTCATGTTTGCCATGTTTGGAAAATATTGATTTAAATATGTGTAATAATGCTTTGGACAAGCTTGCATGTTCTTAGTTGTTTCTTGCTTTGGTGAAACCTATATATTGGGGTAATAATTTTATATACCCTATATGGGAATTTAAATGATTGTGTTTCTATTTATACTTTATGTAGTTTGTCAATACTATATGTAGATTAAAAATACTATTCATACGTAGCATGAAATGTGAAATGTGAAATATGTCGATGTCTTGAGGTAACTTGAATTTGTTAGCTTATAATGCTAGGTATACCCTTGTGGATAATGAGGTTAGTAATTCAACAAGAATGATGGTATGATAGGAATTTCATCATTGATAGGTTGAGATTTTATGCAAACCACATTGATAGGCTATACTTGATTAATTATTCATATCTCCTTGAAAGTAGGAAGAGAGTCTTTTCCCTAGGTTTAGGGTATAAACTTGATGATTATATCAATATTCAATAGTGGTGTAGGAGCACACGGGTGAATGAGCAATCAACACTTCCTAGAACATATTTCTCATTTGTTTTGGTTTGGCTTTGGTTTCTGTGGGAATATCCTACCAATCTTCAAAGTTTCATTATCTCCATGTTTGACCTCGCTCTAGTAAAGAATTAGGTGACAATGAAAGGTGAAAGAGAAAGTTTAAATGCAGATTGATTTTAACCAATGCAATTGATTAGTGTGAATCCAATCTCTTTGAACTTGTGGCCTGAGTGTCTTAGTAGACATGTATGCCAAGTTTCGATGCATAGACAATGCATGGAATTATTTGGTTGTATTCCTCCATGAATTGTTGATTACCGGATATGAACAATTGAATTTTTTAAAGGAGTCTAAGCAAATGAAGTTGACAGGTGAAAGATAGCTTTGAGATGATAACTGGATGCATTGAAAAAAATAAAAAAAGGAAGATTAGAGGAATTGGAAGGAGGATTGACTAAAAAAGGAGAAGACATTTTCTTGGGAATTAAGGCAAAAATTGAAGTCAAAGAGTCTTGGTATAAAGAAACAAGGGTAGAAAATTTAAACTTCTATGGAGGAGATGAGGAGGCACCTTCCCTAAGAATCTGAAGGGAACTAAATGTAGATTAATATAAATCCCAATAGTGGTCGATGGGGGGTGGAATGGGGCACAATTTTTAGGACAAAGTAGAGATTAGAATCTCCATGCAGCAGATGGTAAAGAGAGGATACAAAATAAAGAAGTTACAAGAAATTTTAAAAAAGACAATACAAAAGTAAAGGCCAATAAGGGAGGAATGCAAGGGGTTGTGCCTTGTGGATTCAGTGAGGGAAACAAAAAGAGTGGTGGAAGAGAGGAATGAAAAAGGAAGATCAAAAGGAACGTTATGAAAAGCCTTCACAAACAATTAAAAAATGCAGAAAAAGAAAGGGAAGAAAGAATAACACCTCAAAGAAAGGGCTCGATAGGAATGAGAGGGGCACTAGAAATTTTTGGTTGATATTTTTAAATTACAAGTTTTAAAACAAGAGTGGTGGGTGGTGCATAAGGAGAGGAGAGCTCGTGAGAGAGTGGAAGGAGGGGCTACGCCACAGTAAGCTATGGAAATGGAAGATAAAATGGGGTGCATAATTTGATATTATAAGTGGCCCGTAAAAGAAGAAATATAGAGGCTATGTTATCAAAATTGGATTTTTTGAAACCAAAGTAAATATGCATAAATTGGTAAAGTTGAAGAAATATTAAGAGGCTACGAAGGTGAGTAAGGGAAGAGGAGTTGGCTAAGTGAAAAGAACTGGGAAAAAGCCTTTAGAAGGTTGCGGTTGGTGAAAGAAAATCCAACCCAAATTTTAAATAAAATTAAATGTTTGAAAGAGCATAAACTAATTTAGTGAAGTAGAGCATATGAGGAAAGGCTGATTTGAGATCGATGGATATTCCAATATAATCAATAATTTGTATATTTTATTGTGATGAAATGTTCAACAAAATTGAAAGCATTTATTTGTAGTTTGTTGTAATTCTTATACTATTTTTGAAATTGCTAAGCAGAGAGAATCTTCTAGAAAGAAATTGTGAAGTGTGAGTTGAGTTTTCTGTGAGAGGGGAGGACCCTCTTGCATTAATTAGTATCAGAGATGGTAGCCTTGAGCGTGGAGAGGATCCACTAGGACCTACGGGTGTGGTGTGAATAAATCATTGGCTGGGAGGCAGTTCACACTTAGTGGAAAGTGTGTGAAGTGGTTGTGGAGAGACTGAGAGGGTTGTTGTAGGTAGAGGACTCCTAAGCAACTGAGAGCTAGAAGCCATGATAGAATGTGTTTTGTAGATTGAGAGTGATTTCAGCAGGCAAGATGGCTTGGGTCATGAGGAGACCCATGCAGATATAATTTTGGGAGTAGTAATTGGAGAATGTGGAGGATGAAATGATTGAAGGGATGGGAAAGATGGTTCGAGGAAAAGTGGAAAAGAGTGTTGGAAAGAGTGAGATGAAGAAAGAGGACAATGAAAGAGAGTATTGCAACTTGAGTTAGATGAAGAAAGATGAGAGAGAAGTCCTTGTAGAAGAAGTTGTAGAGAAGACATGTTGTGAGGAAGGCATGGAAAAAAAGGTAGAAAAGAATGAAGTGAGTAGTGAAGAGGTCACAATAGATGGCGAAGGTAAAGTAGATTTGTTTGTGCAACTGTTGGCAATCAAGGAGGAATGGATGACGAAGCTTGTTCTCGTAGTGAAGAGAGAAGAATGAGAAGTTGCAACTGATGAGGAAGTGAATGTTGTAGCTATGAATGAAGATGAGGTAAATCAGCTTTGTGATGTTATTTTGTTTTTTGATGTGGTAGTGAATGGTGAATTGGATAGAGGACAAGAGCCTGTGGTAGATGTTGTATGGTTGTGTGTAGAGTTGGTTGAGGATGTTGCAGGATATTGGTGGAGGTGGATGGTTAGAGATGGGTTTGAACCCACGGAAGAGGAGAGAAGTTTGGAAAACATTTGGTGGAGGAGGTCAGGCTATGGTGGTCATGAGTCCATGAGGGGGAAAAGGAGGAGGATGCAGTGTTGTTGGAGGAAGGTGGTATGTGTTTTGACATGATGTTGGAAAAAGTGGAAGAAAGATTAATCTTGAGCACTTGGAAAATGAGTGAGTTTGTTGCAGGTTGCATTCAACCTAGAAGAGTAGTGCAACTACACAAATCCGCCATTGTGAGCCTATGCTCACAATCTTTCTACCTGGCGTGTCTGCTGTAGGAGCACACGAGTGAATCAAAAATCTACATCGCCCAAAAATATTTCTCATTTGTATTGGTTTGGCATTGGTTTTTGTGGGCATCTCCTACCAATCTTCAAAGTTTCATTATCTCCATGTTTGATCTCGCTCTAGTAAAGAATCAGGTGACTATGAAAGGTGAAAGGGAAAGCTTCAATGTAGATTGAGTTTAACCAATGCAATTGATTGGTGTGAATCCAATCTCTTCGAACTTGTGGCCTGAGGTCTTAGTAGACATGTATGCCAAGTTTTGATGCCTAGACAAGGTGTGGAATTATTTAGTTGTATGCTTCCATGAATTGCTAATTACCGGATATGAACAATTGAATTTGTTAAAGGAGTTTGAGAAAATGAAGCTAACAGGTGAAAGGAAGCTTTGAGATAATAAGTGATTGAATTGAAAAAAATAAAAAGGTAGATTAGAGGAATTGGAAGGAGGATCAACTAAAAAAGGAGAAGACATTTTCTTGGGAATTAAGGAAAAAATTGAAGTCAAAGAGTCTTGATATAAAGAAATAGGGGTAGATAATTTAAACTTCTATGAAAGAGGTAAGGAGGTGCCTTCCCTAGGAATGTGAAGGAAAATAAATGTAGATTAATATAACTACAAACAATGGCCGATGGGGGGTGGAATGGGGTGTGGTTTTTAGAACAAGGTAGAGATTAGAATCTCCATCCAACAAATGGTAAAGAGAGGAGACAAAATGAAGAAGTTCTAAGAAATTTTAAAAAAGAAAATTCAAAAGCATTTAGGATGATAAGGGAGGAACGCAAGGGGCCATGCCTTGTGGATTTGGTGAGGGAAATAAAAAGAGCAGTGACAAAGAGGAATGAAAAAGGAAGATCAAAAGGCATGCTATGACAAGTCTTCACAAATAATTAAAAAATGTAGAAATATAAAGGGAAGATAGATCGATGCCTGGAAGAAAGGGCTTGATAGGAATGAGAGGGGTGTTGAAAATTTTTGGTTGATATTTTTAAATTACAAGCTTTAAAACAAGAGTGGTGGGTGGTGTATAAGGAGAGGAGAGCCTGTGAGAGAGTGGAAGGAGGTAGTACACTACAGTAAGCTATGGAAATGGAAGATAAAATGAGGTGCACAATCTAATATTGTAAGTGGCCTACAAAAGAAGAAATATAGAGGCTATGTTATCAAAATTGGATGTTTTGAAACCAAAGTAAATATGCAAAAATTGGTACAATTAAAGAAAGCTTAAGTGGTTGCGAAGGTGAGTAAGGGAAGAGGAGTCAACTAAGTGAAAAGACTCAGGAAAAATCCTTTAGAAGGATGTGGATAGTGAAAGAAAAGCCAACCCAAAGTTTAAATAAAATCAAATGTTTGAAAGCACAAAAACTAATTTAGTGAAGCCAAGCAGATTTGAAAGGAGGTCAGGCTGATTTAGGATCGATGGATATGCCAATATAATCAATAATTTTTATATTTTGTTTTGATGAAATGTTTAAAAAAATTGAACACATTGATTTGTAGTTTGTTGCAATTGTTATACTATTTTAAAAATTTCTAAGCAGAGAGAATCTTCCAAAAAGTAATTGTGAAGTGTGAGTTGAGTTTTCTGTGAGAGGGGAGGACCCTCTTGCATCAATTGGTATCAGAGCTGATAGTCTTGAGAGTGGAGAGGATCCACCAAGATCTGCAGGTGTAGTGTGAACAGATCGTCGACTGGGAGGTAGTTCACACTTAGTGGAAAGTGTGTGAAGTGGTTGTGGAGAGCTCGAGAGAGTTGTTGTAGGTAGAGGAGTCCTAAGAAGCTGAGAGCTGAAAGTCGTGATAGAATGTGCTTTTCAGATTGAGAGTGATTACAATAGGCAAGATGGGTTGGGTCATGAAGAGACCCGTGCAGATACTATTTTGGGAGTAGTATTGAGAGAATTTGGAGGATGAAATGATTGAAGCAATGGGAAAGATGGTTCAAGGAAAAGTGGAAAAGAGTGTTGGAAAGAGAGAGAAAAGCGGTGAAGAAAAGTGAGATGAAGAAAGAGGACAATGAAAGAGAGTATTGTAGCTTGAGTTGGATGGAGAAAGATGAGAGAGCAACCCTTGTGGAAGAAGTTGTAGTGAATACATGACGTGAGGAAGGTATGGAGAAAAAGGTAGAAAAGAATGAAGTGAGTAGTGAAGAGGTCACAACAGATGGAAAAGGTGAAGTAGATTTGTTCGCACAATTGTTGGAAATTGAGGAAGAATGGAGGACAAAGCTCGTTGTCACAACAAAGAGAGAAGAATGAGAAGTTGCAATTGATGAGGAAGTGAAAGTTGTAGCTGTGAATGACGATGAGGTAAATCAACTTTGTGATGTTATTTTATTTTTTGATGTGGTAGTGAAAGATGAATTGGATAGAGGACAAGATCAAGTAATAGATGTTGTGTGGTTGTGTGTGGATTTGGTTGAGGATGTTGTAGGATATTGATGGAGCATTCAACCTAGAAGAGTAGTGCAATTGATCAACTCCACCATTGTGATCCTATGCTCACAATATTTCTACTCGACATGTCTGGTGTAGAAGCACACAGGTGAATGAACAATCAACACCACCCAAAAATATCTTGTTTGTTTTGGTTTGGCTTTGGTTTCTGTGGGAATATCCTACCAATCTTCAAAGTTTGATTTTCTCCATGTTTGACCTCTCTCTAGTAAAGAATTAGGTGACTATGAAAGGTGAAAGGGAAAGCTTAAATACAAATTGATTTTAACCAATGCAATTTATTGGTGTGAATCCAATCTCTTCAAACTCGTGGCCTAAGTGTCTTAGTAGACATGTATGCCAAGTTTTAATGCATAAACAAGGTGTGGAATTGTTTGGTTGTATGCCTCCATGAATTGTTGATTACCAAATATGAACAATTGAATTTGTTAAAGGATTCTGAGCAAATGAAGCCAATAGGTGAAAGAAAACTTTGAGATGATAAGTGGCTGCATTGAAAAAAATAAAAAGGTAGATTAGAGGAATTGGAAGGAGGATTAACTAAAAAAGGAGAAGAAATTTTCTTGGGAATTAAGGAAAAATTTGAAGTCAAAGAGTCTTGGTATAAAGAAACAAGGGCAGAAAATTTAAACTTCTATGGAGGAGATGAGGAGGCACCTTCCCTAAGAATCTAAAGGGAACTAAATGCAAATTAATATAACTCCCAACAGTGGCCAATGGGGGGTGGAATGTGGCATGGTTTTTAGGACAAGGCAGAGATTAGAATCTCCATGTAGCAGATGGTAAAGAGAGGAGACAAAAAAATTTCTAAGAAATTAAAAAAAAAAAATTACAAAAGCAAAGGCTGATAAGGGAGGAATGCAAGGGGCCGCTCCTTGTGGATTCAATGAAGGAAACAAAAAGAGCGGTGGAAAAGAGGAATGAAAAAAGAAGATAAAAAGGCACACTATGAAAAGCCTTCACAAACAATTAAAAAATGCAGAAAAAGAAAGGGAAGAGAGACCGACGCCTCAAAGAAAGGGCTTGATAGGAATGAGAGGGGCACTAGAAATTTTTGGTTGATATTTTTAAATTACAATCTTTAAAACAAGAGTGGTGGGTGGTGCATAAGGAGAGGAGAGCCCATGAGAGAGTGGAAGGAGGGGCTATGCTACAGTAAGCTATGGAAATGGAAGATAAAATGGGGTACACAATCTGATATTATAAGTTGCCCGCAAAAAGAAGAAATATAGAGGCTATGTTATCAAAATTGGATGTTTTGAAACCAAAGTAAATAAGTGGAAATTGGTATAGTTTAAGAAATATTAAGAGGTTACAAAGGTGAGTAATAACCTATTGTTGAGGTCATACTTTTGAATTGAAGTAATTTATTGATGAGATCATACTTTTTGAAATGAAGTCATTAATGTTGTGACATTATGAATACTATATGGTTAGTTTGGTTATTATTGGGGTTAGAATAATCCAAGGGAAAAGGTGGTAACCTATGTATAGGGTATTAATGGTCAAACCAAATTGATCTAGGAAGGTGGTGGATAGATTACTCTCACTCGAAGTACTGGATGATGAATTCTTTGGCCAAAGTAGTGTAAGTAGCCACTATTTACACTGTCAGTTCACTGTGATTTGGGTTTACATACTAGGTATGGATTGTCATACACGTAGGTTGTATCCATAGTATGGTAGCTCTAGATATGTAGGAAACAACACCATGCTTAGAGAAGGATAGGATTATGAGGTTACCAAACCAATCTCTTCGTCGAAGGGGAGGGCCATCTCACTAGTTTGGTAGATGTGTGGGGGACCATGTAGTAAGTCTATGGTTGGTGGAAAAGCGCTTGAATGATGCTCCTCCTCATGTAGTTGGTGGCCAAGATTTGAGGATGTATGCGCTAGTATTGGGGAAAAATAGAATGTATGCACCAAGGAATGGGGACATCTATAATGTATACACCAATGATGGGACATTTGGACCAGTTTGTATCTGTGTTTTGTAAGCTCTTAGAAGCTATGTATGTAATGATATATCCATCTCTATGGAAATTGTAAATGTGAAATGTTATCATGGAACTATGTAATATGGAATCATTACTTGGGATTTTGTAATATTTCATTGTAATTCAATGAGAAAGTTTGGAATGAAGTTATTTCAAAAGTGCATATTGAGATTGTGTTAGAAAGGAAATTTTTTATTGCTAAGTGTTGGCATCATAAATTATTTACTTGTGGGTGAAACATGGTGAAAATTATTGTGTAAAACAATGGGAATGTTACATCTATGCCATTCCACAAATCAATGTCAAGAATTAAAAGATAATTTATAAAAAACCTTATTGATATGGGTTTTATCATTATTCCTTCTAATGATGTGAATTTCCCTTCTTCATATGATATAGGACATTGAATGTCACTTCTATCTATTAATTAAATATTTTAAATATCATTTTTCCTTTATATACCACTTTGGAGAGTGACACATTACATTGAGGGTACCAATATTATGACATTGACATCACTGAGCTATAATAATATGAGAACCACATTTATCTTTCTCAATCCAAAGTGTCATATTTTATTTCTCCTTTTCCCTATACCTTATTTTTCATATTGTGCACCCTTGTCTATTGTGTTGCTACCATTTATGTGTCATGCATCACTTTCTCTCTTAGTGTATAGTATACAACTGATAGTGCATACACCATCTTTAGTAGTTACACAACCATCTTCCCGCATAATGGTACATCTATTTTTCTTTTTTTTGTCCTCATCTCCACTTTTGAGGGAAAGAAAAATAAATTTTCACATTCCTATTATAGGGGAAACATAACTTCTAAATTCCTATTTTTTTTAGGTGAAAATAAACTATTTTAGTGCTCCTTCCTCTAATTCCATAACAATACATTTATTTCTATCTAATATCTTTAAAATTATTACATCCTTCCTTATCAAATCATTTTAATGGGGGGAATATCCACACTCACACACATTGAGAGCATGCTCCTAGAGCATCAATAATTTATGGTCCCAAGTAAAGAGACATGCTTGGACATGAGTAGCCTTGTTAGGATTTCCTATCAAAAGAGTATGTTAGAACATTCAATCCCTATTATTGTATTTATTCATGAAATTGCTAAGTAATTAAGTGTGTTATTGCTTGTGATTCATTGGAGCATTTTATGAATCACCTAGAAATAGAGTATACTAGCACATAAAATTCATATTGTTAATTGGTTTCATGATTCCTAGTGATAGAGTAAGATAGATCTTGAATCATTTATTTTCATTTGGATTTAATATCTATAGTGTATAAAATCTTATACCTTTACAATTTCACACTATGTTTATGTACCTTAAATGATCAAACTTAATTAAGATCCTAATTTACCAAATTATGCATTCCAAAGCCCTATTTTTCTCATTTTACAAAAGGGGAACCTATATTAATTAATGCAATTAATATTTTAATCACTCCTAAATGAATGTGTCCTAGAGTTTTGGTCTAGGAACCATTTTCCCAAGGCCAAATGGGTCCTCCTTAAGTCCTAGATCCCAAATTTTAATATGTTTTCAATGGTTTTTTAATGATTCAAATTTCATATGCAATTGTCACCTTTTGGAATCTAATTTTAAGGGAATTGGATAAACACCTATAAATACATAGTATTTTTATCAACTCAAATCTAAGCAACATCAACAAGCAAGAGGTTAACTTTAAATGAGAAAAAATTATTGTCAAGAGCATTCAAGAGTATATTTTTTTGTCATTTGTTGAAGCAATCAAGATCCTATCATCATGTTCAAGCTTATGTGTGTCCATGTCATCTTGTGAAGGCTAATATGCATTGTTGATCCTAAAGCATCCAAGAATTCAAGTATCCAACAAATCAAGAAAAGCAAGATCTAATTCCTTGGAGTGATGTGTGTGATCTCAGTCCTCTAAGGGAATCCATTAAAGGTTTAGTGAGTAGTAGAAAGCCATTCCTTCCATTTATCAATTGTCATTATCATTCTATCAAGGTTTAATTACCAAACATGGGGTTTGACTAAGGAAAATCCCTATTCAAAATAAATAATTCTTTCTTCTCTTTTTATGTGTAGATTTATAGGTGAAAGAAGGATTGGAAGGATCTCAAAGAGCAATTTTGCAAAACTGCATAAGTTGTCACCATTCTTGTTAAGCCACGAAAACTCAATTACAAATCTTATTTTTGACTTTTTGATAGTTGGACCTGTGTCAAACTAAAGCCAATATCCAACATCAAAGTACTATCAAAACTTCTTTTGAACATCCTACCCAAGACTCATTTTCCCTAGGGTGAACCTGTCCTTCAACAGATCTTAGAATAGACTTTTGGTGCCAGGTAGATGTGTCTAGACCCTTCTTAGATCTACCTGCAAACTATGTTTTTCATTTTTGTAGCTTCGAGATTTTGCATTTTATCATCTAGGTCATATTTTTCATTAGGTTTAGTTGCATCAAATTATTTCCATTTAATTCCAAATCCTATAATCCTAAAAAAACCCAGGGATTCAGGTTTGATTGGCTTACCTTAGGGTTGAAAGTTAATCTCTACACCTAGCAATCCCCTAGATTTAATGAAATGGTTGAAGGAGTGATATCTTTAGTGTCTTAGTTATTTGTATGAATGACCTAGGACACCCTCTTTTGGGATCTCCCCATTTTCACACCATTTCATTTCGGTGAACATGAAATTGTACATCTTTTTTTATTTGGAGATCATTGAAACCCTAGATCTAGGTTTTGCATTATCTAGTTTTGCATTGCATTTAGGGTTACAATTTGCATACTTGCATCATTCAATTTCATAAAAAATACAAAAATATTACATACTTTATGCATAATAGATTGCATAAAAGTGTGTTTCAATAATTTATATCAAAATTACATTCCAAAAATTGCATTAAAAAAAGTTGTCATTTTGTTCATACATTGTCACAAAGTTGCATTTTCATTTCACATCAATTTCTAGAAATTTTGTTACTGAAGAATCAGTTTGAAACTGGGAATAGTGAGCTTAAATATCAAAATAAACACTTAGAAAATAATTTCTCAAACCCTTTCCCAAGGACACATTCACCCTAGGGTGAACATGTCCTTGTATAGGTAATTTTTTGAATTTTTGCACATTTATCAGTGTTTGCTTTTCTTTTTTATACTTGTAGATATCTGTTTGAGTTTCAAAAATTGTATTTTTCTATCTAGTTCAATTAGTGAGAAAAGTGCATAGTTTAAAATCAAAATTGGCATTTCAAAATAATCATTTTCAAGTCCTTGCATTTAAAAAATTAGTCAATTATCATTTTCAAATCTAAAAATTGCATTAACAATTCATTATTATAGCTACTCACACTTGCATTTGACATTTAACTTTTTCATCATGGATATGTGTTTTGGTCAAATGTGGATTTATTTTAAATCTTTGGTTGATGTTTCAAGTTGTATGTTTGGTGATGATCCTAATGCAATTGACAACATTCATGAATCTTCACATCCTAATGGATGTCCTCATGAGATAGATATCTTAGGCCAAGATGAAGATAGCATGCAAGAATTCATACAAGACTCCTTACATAACCTTGTGAACAATGCATCCTTTTATTCCTCCATGCAATAACCAATACCACCTATCATGCCATCACTTGATATGTTCAACCTTTTACATCCCAAAGTTGAATCACAAAGCAAGCCTCAACCATCAATCATAAAGGATCACAACATTGATACTCTTTTATCTTATGCCCATCGAGTTACTGATACACCCATCAACTTAGAAAAGATCTATGGTCAAGGCTTTAGAATCTTAAATAAAAAAGGATGTGACATAATCAATGAGCATGAAATCCATCAATTATTAGAACAACAACCATTAGAAGATACCAAGGGATTAGGATACCGAGATCCTCCCCCTCCACATCAACCAATTTCCCAATCAAGTAAGAAACCCAAGACTTATAAACTTAAGAAAATATCATTTTTACATACTATAACTGACACTGAACAAAAAATGGATAAGCTTCTTCGTGAAGGACTTATAACATTACTATAGGGAAATTTATTCATCTTAGAGAGAGCATCTGAGAGCAGTAGGTGCCTCCGGTAACACTAATTACTTTATATTGCCTCAAAAACATGTACTACTATGCCATAAAGTGGAATTAGACATAGTTCATTTCCCACATTAACCCTTAGAGAAAATTTTATGCAATTTAACCAGTTCCAACAACAACATTAAACATATTCAACAAGTAGAACCAACAATAGATTTACATGGGGAAAACCCTTATGAGTAAAAAACCACACTCCAAAAGCCTAGATCACCATTGTATTATTCAGCAACAAAATATATATACAAATACAATTACAGGCTCTAAGCCTTTACAAGAGATTTATATCTTGTTCCATTTGGAGAGAATCCAACATCATAACCCCTCTCGAAAATATGTCACTCCTATCTACTGCACTACAAAATTCATACACCCTTCTTAAGCATTTTAGAGGAATTGGTCGTTCCACCTTCCATACCAACTGAGCATCACCAACAAACTTAACCATCATTAGCTTCATTGTTGCTGAAGTTGTATCAAAACATCGAAGAGACTTCAAATCCCGTCTCCTAAAAAATTCACAGTCACTCCGACATGCCTATCATTTCATCCTCTTCCAACACCTTTCACCTTGCATCGGGATGTCAAAGGGACACCCAACACTTTCCTACTAATACCACAAAGTCTCATCAACAAAGCATGTAACATTAACTGAGTGGTCCCCACCACCTATGCGGCTTCCATGTCATCATTGTATAGTCGACATCATATTCCACGTAGATTCGTCCCACCTTAACAACACACTATGGTTCCACTCCATCGGAACATTAAGGGGACTATAATCTGTGTCTTGGAGAAGTCCTCCACTTCTACTGACAAGAGTCCCCAACCTTGCATCAGGTTATCGAGGGGACTACTTAGATACTCCTCTAAAAATGCAATGTCAACCCAACATGGCTTCTTGACAGTCATCAGAATGTTGAAGATACTTCTCCGCCAATACAACACAGAAGAACAAAGTCCTTTCATGAGCCAGGACTCAAGGTTCTCAATACCTGATACTGCAAACTCCACTAGTAAAGCATACGACAGAACTCTAAATTCCGATCGCAACAACTCTTCAACTTTTCTAACACTTTGCAATTGCATCGATAAGTGATAATCTCAAAGGCCGATACTCGAACTCTGAAACTACAAAACTTATAGGTGTTTTCCTAATTTCAGATAGCCTTAACTAGTAAGTTTGAGACACTTTTTTCTCAATAATTACTACCTATCTAAGAAAATAGAAAAAGGGGAAAGTACAAACATGTCTTATTGTTCATATCATATAACTCTTGGGCATCTTACTGATGAGTGTCGTGCTATAAAAAAGGTTTTAGATGAAAGTGATATTATTGATATAATTGGATAGCATGCACACACTTTGCTCCTTTCCATGTGATAGTTGTAGAATCATAGCATACTCACTATTACATGTATGGCACTATAAAGTAAATAATTTTTCCATATAGCAAGGAGCACCTTCTCACCACTTATCCTGGCTCATTGGTGTAGGAGCACCTACACCTTACTGTAAAAAACAATTGATTTCTTAAGGGCTTGATAGGTGGACAGTGGGTTAGTAAGGGTGTTTTGTGTTTAATTATGTTAAATAAATTCCAAAGGACCATATGCTATGTAATGGGGGGTTTTTGAATCAATTATGTCCTAGGTGTCAATTAGAAATTTCAAATTGATGTAAAGTTGTTAAACAAGGTTGTCAAAATGTAGTTTAGGGGGATATTAAGAGTCTTCGAGTTTAAAAAGTAGTTGGGAACATTTGAAAGGTAGTTTTGAATTGAAAATATATAAAAGGTCTCATAAGGCTCGAGTTGAGGTTGTTGAACACATTTTGAAAGAATTCCAAGTGATTTCCAAATGTTCACAAGCAAATTTCCTGAGTTTTCTGATCTTTTCTTACTGTGTACGGGTCCGTACTGGTCCTCATTGATCTGAAACTTGTGGTATAATGTGTTGATATGTATTATCTTGTAAATCCAATCACTTTGAGGGTCCTTAATCAATTTTAGTGAAAGAAATCTTCATTTTTCTTGGCATTGCCTGTGTAACCAGCAAGGGTCTGATTTGAGGTTTTAAATGATGAACTAGCCATTCCTCCTACTGTGGGATCTGTTACTCAGAGGAATGGAATGAATCATGTTAGGTAAGGTGTCTAAATAGGTTAGGAGTCAAAATAAGACAGTTTGGTAGCTGGGAAATGGTGCCCTAGGGTTGGGCATAGTAGTTTTTATGTGAAAATGGAGTAGTAAGGTGATGGCTATGATGAAATGTTATGAGATATGTCCAAGTAAAGGTTTAATGAGTATTTTTAGGGTATATTAAATGTTTTTGATGTTTTAGTTTGGTCTGAGAAGCCTGTGTTATATGATTTTCATTAAAACCCTTGTGTTTTTGCTTGAAAGTGAGGGTTTGTTTGATCAGTGACTTAAAGGCCTTGTAGTAGCAAAAAAAATGGAGAATTTGGTGTTTTTTCACATGCTTTTTGACTATTTGAAGAGTTTTTGTAGAGAGCAGGTGTTTAAGAGGGACCCCCTTTGTAAAAGTGGGCTAATTCTAGTAGCCTTTTTGCAAGATAGTTCAATGTTTCTTAATGATGGCACAAAGAAACTAGTTGAGATCTTTTGGGAAATGTCTTGGGATCTATTGAGAGTCTAAATTGGTGTTTTGTTGGCCTTGTTATGACCTTCTCCAAAAGATAGGTCCATTTGTTGAATGTGGAAGGCTATAAGCCCATTGGTGTTGTCTAGGGATAATTTGAGTGAATTGTGTTTTGAAAGTTGTTTCCTTGTGTGAATTGGATCAAATTGAGTTGGATATTGTGTTTCTCCACCTTGTATTGCATCACTCATCCTTGTCCTACATTTTGGGGGGCAAGGAGGTTTGATAGCCTTGTCGTAGTACAATACTTGTTGTTTCTCCTTTGGCTAGTTATCCACCTTTTGCATATGATGAACAAGATTGGGATGTAGATAAATTTCTTTTGGTTGGCTCACATGTGTCATACTAGCTTTGTTCTCTCTATGTTATTTGTGATTGCATGTGCGTAATATGATCCCTTGTATTGTGCTACTTGGCGTGTCTTTATGTTTGTTAGCTTTCTTTGGATGATCCTTGTTACTTTGTTGGTGTAAGGATACAAATGAAGTGAATCTGTCATGACATTCTTCTATTCGTATCTACTTTCTTCTATCAATCATAAATATTATCTTTTCATTGTCTTGCGTTTTCCTTTTGGGGATGATGCAAAGCGTTGAGACATTTAGGTCTCATCCATGTTGACCCAAAAGGATTGTTTGTCTTCTATCTCTCTCTATGTGACATTCCTCCTTTTGTTCAATGAAGTATTTGGAGAATGATGACGGTTCTAAAGTCTATTATATCATTGTAGCAAAGACATGCACTGACCCAAATTTGTGGATCCCTTATGTGTTATCTTTTGAGATTGCATGTGGGGGAAAACCTCCTTTTTCATGACGCAACTTTATTTGGAAACACATGTTTGGCATAGGGCTTTCCAAATAATCTCTCATTTCCCTTTAATTAATTGATATATATCATTTTTCTACTTTAAAGTAATTGCTCGCAACATGGTTTTTAGCATTTTCTTTAAAGTGGGGGAATACATTGACATTATTTCATTTTGGTATTAACATTTTGATATTTCTTGCTTCACTTTGTTCATAGAGGTTGAACTTAGTGTAGCGTTGGCACAACATCTTGATCATTTTATCCTTTTTTCCTCACCTAGTGAACAACGGATTTTCACTAGCTTGTGAGTATATATTTTGTTTGCATAGTGGACAATGGGTTTCTACTTGTGAACGTTCTTATGGAAAACAGAGCAACTATGACTAGTACATCATTTTCCTTTTTTTTCCTTTTTGCATTAGATTTAACATTGCATGCTTGTGTATCTTGTCTCATTGCATGTATCTGACACATCATCTATGTCCCTTTGTCCTTATGTTGGTTTACAATGGGACCTTAGATCCTAGAGGCTTGATCACCCTCTTTGATCTTTGTCATCCTATCTTTTTAACATTTGTACACTTGGACCTCTTTTGACTCATATTTTTCTACTTTAGTGTGAGTTTGAGCGTGGGCTCTTACTCTCACTATAGTGGGGGCTAAATGTAGTGTAAGAAATTGTATACCTTTATAATTTCACACTATGTTTGGGTCCCTTAATTAATCATACTTAATTTAAAAGCTCCCAATTTACCATATTATGCATTCCAAAGCCCTATTTTGCTCATTTTCTGAAAGAGGAACTGATATTTAATTAATTCAATTAATATTTTAATTAATTCTAAATGAATGTGTCCTAGAATTTTGGGCTAGGACCCATTCGGCCAAGGGCAAATGGGTCCTCCTTAAAAGTCCTAGATTTCAAATTTTAATATGTTTTTGGTGGTATTTTAATGATTCAAATTTCATATGCAATTGTCGGATTTTGAAATCTAATTTTCAGGAAATTAGATAAACACCTATAAATACAATCTTTTTATCAATTCAAATCTAAGCAACATCAACAATCAAGATGTGAACTTTATACAAGAAAATGTTAAATTGTCAAGAGCATTCAAGAGTAGATTTTTCAATCATTTGTTGCAGCAATCAAGATCATATCATCATGTTCAAGCTTATGTGTGTTCATGTCATCTTATGAAGGCTAATATGCATTGTTGATCCTAAAGCAACCAAGCATTCAAGCATCCAACAAATCAAGCAAAGCAAGATCTCTGATTCCTTGGAGTGATGTGTGTGATGTTAGTTCACTAAGGGAAGCCATTAAAGGTTTGGTGAGTTGTAGCAAGCAAGTGTTCATTCATCATTCCTTCCATTTATCAATTGTCATTATCATTTTATCAAGGTTTAATTACTAAACATGGGGTTTGACTAAGGAAAACCCCCATTCAAAACAAACAAATCATTCTTCTCTTTGTATGTGTAGATTTACAGGTGAAAGAAGGACTGAAAGGATCTCAAAGAGAAATTTTGCAACATTGCATAAGTTTTTACCATTGTTGTCAAGCCACAAAAACTCAATCATAGATCTTATTTCCAAATTTCTGAGAGTGGGACCTGTGTCAAACTGAAGCCAAGACCCAACATCAAAGGACTATCAAAACTTCTTCTAGACACCCTACCCAGGACTCATTCACCTTATGGCGAACCTATCCTTAAAAAATATATTAGAATAAAATTTTGGTGCCAGGTACATGTGTCAGACCCTTCTTAGACCTACTTGCAAAATGTGTTTTCCATTTTTGTAGCTTCAGGATCTTGCATTTCGTCATCTAGGTCATATCGTTTATTAGGTTTAGTTGTATCAAATCATTTCCATTTAATTCCAAATATTATTATCCTAAAGAAACCTAGGGATTCAGGTCCGATTGGCTCACCTTAGGGTTGAAATTCAATCTCTACACCTTACAATCCCCTTGATTTAAGGAAATGGTGGAAACATGGATACCTTTAGCATCTTAGTTCTTTGTATGAAGGACTTAGGACACCGTATTTTGGGATCTCCCCCTTTTCTCCACCGTTTCAATATCTATAAAGTATTATTTTTTAATCAAATAGTCTATTCATTACATTATTCCCATAGAATAATATTTTCTATCTATTAGTTTTATTATGTGCATTACTTGTCATATAGACATTTTTGTGATGTTATAACATAGTTTTTTTTGTATTTTTTTGTTTTTTGACATATTTGTGTTGTAGGTTATGCTTTTCTCACAGGTCATAGAAGCACCATATATTTTTTTTTGATGTTTTAAATTATAGACACATGGGTAAAAATGGACACAAAAATATAATAATGAAGTTGTGAGTTATGGATTTTTTGTTAATACACACATCCTTAAGTCAAGAAATCACACATATAATATTCCATTGTAAATCAAGATAGAATCCAACTCATATGATGATCTATACTGTAATACCGCTCATGTTGTTGATACTTTTAGATACTATTTTGTGTTGTGTTTTGTACTTGGGTTTGTGATGGTGATTATTTCATCAATTTGATTTGTGTGTGGATTCACAGTTTAGTTGGTTTGATGCACATGTTACTGCTTATGATGTTGATGATACTTTATGTGGTGATTATATTATTTGGATATGTTATGACTTTCATTAATATTATGTGTTGATGTTATGGTTTAATGTTTGTTTATGGATTCTGATGTGTTTGCTAGTGAGTCTTGGTGAAAGGATGGAGTAGCATCACTCGTTTGTGAGTGCCCTACTACCCCGCAACTAGCTTTCACGATGTGTCTATATTAGAGATTTATATGTTACTTGACGTTTGTTTCTATGCAGGATGCAGGTACTGGACACTAACTCCACCTGTTTGACAGGTTTGAGCGTGTTCCATAAACCCAACAGGTATGATGTTGAAAAAGGGAGTTGATAAGGAAGTGTCCCCGTCCCAAGTTCGTCACCTCATTGTGAGTCTGACGGTGTCATTGTCCACGACCCCGTCTTTGTTTCTGTATTGGTTGGTGTTGGTTATTTATTTTAATTTGTGAATATTTGTTATTTAATTAATCTTGATTTTATGTGTGATTTAATTAATGTTTATAGTTGATAATTCTTAATAGAGTAATAATGTTATTTAATTGATATAATTAATTGTTAGATTTAAAATATTGTAATTTAAAAGATTGTTAAATTAAAAGTTGTTTGATTAATTAAAAGGGATAAATTAATTAATTTAGATAAATAATGTTGTTGATAATTATAAATTATCATTTTCAAAAATAAAATTATAAAAATTAATGATTTTAGCATGTTGAGGATAAATATTGAAATAAAGGAATTTTTAATTAATTTTGAGGGATAATTGTGAGCTTTAAAATAAAAAAAGATAAAAAAAAGAACCAATGCATGTTGTGGATTTTTTTTTCAAAAAAGAATGAGGTTTCTTTTATTTTATTGTGAAAAAAAAAGAATTCTCTTTCACAGGAATGGTGTGTGTTTTTGGAGGAAGTAACCAGAGTTGTAAAAAAATTATTATTGTGCTTCTCTGTCCTTTGTCTGTAAAAAGAAAATAATGATTCAAAAATTAGCTTGAAATAAGAGATTGGAGAAGAAGAATTTGCTGAGGAAGATTGTTTTCGAAAGAGGAAGAAGAGTTGTCGTGCTCATTGCTTCGGCATCAAATGTAGGACTCTAGGTTCCTATCTTACTGTTTATTTTTGTTAATTTCTATAAGAAAATGAATATCTTGTCTGCCGTGCATGAATTTGATGACCATATTCAAAAGAAAATTTGTGTTTGGAAATTTGTTTTTGATGAATTTTTAGAACCTTCTATAGAAAAATTATTGGAAGCCTCTATAGGGAAATGGATTTTGTTTAAAATCAATTGAAAACTCAAAAGGAAAAATAGTAGAGGGCTAAGAAGATCTCTGTAGGTTTGAATTGAAATCCTCTGGATTAATTGTGTATATTGAAATCCTTTGATGGAATTGGAAATATCTTCCTGTAGAATTTTTTTTGGTTAAATATGCTCTCCTTGCAATCACTCAAACTTATTTGGTTTATATATATGGATATATTTATATATATATTCACCTACATAAATAAGTGTATATTATTCTGGATTTTTAAATCCCTGTTAGGATTTATTTATTTCAATCCTATTTATTTTTGTTGAAAACCCTGGTAAAAGGGAATTCTATTTTAAAAATAAAATTTATAAAAAAAATTAAAATTATAAAATAAATTTGATTGGGATTGGGGGAGGGACGGCGATGTCGTATCCAACCGCCACCCCCTGTCCTCCCGTGTTATGCGTGCATGGGAGGCTACTGTATGCAGCCCACCCACAGCTGTGCACAACAACTTGCGGGTTGCTGGGCGCAGCCTTGGGTGGGGGCTACGGCCTCCCCTGTGGGGAGGTACGCAGCCTCCTCCCCACTGCGCCTTCTTCAAAAAATTTTAAAGTAAAATTTAATTTAATTTAGTTTAAATTCGTTTTATTTTATATTTAATAAACTAGCAATGACACCTTGGTGTGCAATGGGTACGCCGAAGAGTTTGTGGAAGGTCAATTAGGGAGATGTTTTGGGTTTTTTTGCAAATCGTAGCCTTTTTTTGAGAATTTGGACATAAAGTATTGGTTTTAGAGTTCATGTGCAAAGGGAATTTGGAGAGAACATTGCATTCCACAGTTAACTCATTGAGCTTGAGAGAGATATTGAACATAGCAATCGATGTGCAACATGACTGCTTTGTAAAAGTTGTAAAATAAAAGTATATGTAATGGGTGCCACTGAAGGTTCTATGAGCAATATTTGAATCCATTTTGTAGGTTGTGCTTGTTGTGCAAATTTGTAAGATGAGTTTTATGTATTGAAGGGGACAAGTTCAGCTTTGAGAAGCATAAAAATGGATTACATGTGTATTGTGTGAAGCTTGACCTATAAGCTCTGGGTTGTTAAAAGCTTCTTTGGAACCTGCTTTTAGAATGTGGCTGCAATTCTTCCGAGCCTAAATATTCATGTTTTGAAGTAAGTTTTTAACTTGTGCTTTCAGGAGTTCCTTGTAAGGGTTAATTCTGACTAGTTTATCTGCTATTGGAAGAAACTTGAGCATGATGCAATCCCAAAGGTTCATCCTTTTTTCATCACAATAATTGATGACCAATCACCAAACTTCACTTCCATGTTTAGGACTGAGAAGAAAATGTTGAAGGAGTTGGACAAGACTCTTTTTTTCTCTCTACTTTTTCTCCATTCTAAGGTATATGGTTCAACTTTGGAAGCTTCTTGAGTGTGAATGATTGTGAGAAGGTGTATTGTGGAAACAAATCTGGTTTGCATTTTCATAAAATGGACTTACTTTCCCTACATTTTCCCTGATATTATCTGACTGAGGAACAAGGGATCCCAGTATCGGTGTTGAGGAACTACGAAGCATCATTGCTGCCAAAAATTTGAGCTTGAAGGAGAAAATATAAACGATTTTCAACAAATTGAAGAAATGTGGAGCTAAGGTTTGGCTAGATCTGCACAAGAATTTGAAAGAATCAGTAAATTTCAGAAAGATCTGCAAATAATAGCAAAATTTATAATGGACAAGTGATTTTTAGCTGAACCACAAAGCTTTGGGATGAATTGAACAAAAGCTAAAGTGATTATAAAAAATAATTATGTTGAACGACTTAAA
This sequence comes from Sequoia sempervirens, assembly GCA_007258455.2. NCBI lineage: Eukaryota > Viridiplantae > Streptophyta > Pinopsida > Cupressales > Cupressaceae > Sequoia > Sequoia sempervirens. The sequence goes on along the minus strand of VDFB02058242.1, from coordinate 746,310,057 downwards.
ATTTAACCAAATAATTTTCTCAAGAAAACTAGATATTACAGAGTATATTGTAAATATTTAACTAAATAAAGCATATTAGGGCAAAGGAAACAAAATCTTGGACTGTGAAAACCTAATGCTCGAAAACAAAATCATACAAACCAAAGTAATTAAAGAGTACACGCTGCTAAAAACAACATTTCATTACCTATAGGGTTGCAAAAGTTTTCCCACAGAAAAACAAGATGCAAATCCTACAAATACGGTGAAATATGCTAAAAAATGAAGAAATAAATTAAAAGAAAAAAAAAGCAAAAAAGTAGATAATGTTAAAATCTCACAGGAAATGATTCCTCCCAAAGGATTATTGGCGGGAGTATAGCAGAGCACAGAGCAAAGGAGTGTAACCAAAGAATATCATCGTTAACAATGTTCTGTGTAGGGAAAAGATGTGGGGAAAGAACAACCCAAATGGATCAAAAGTTAGCCATGAAAAAATGTCCCAGAAGCACATGGAAAGAAAAACCTCTGGTATTGAAAAACTCACCAAGTCCTCACAAAATAAAGCAGTTTGTTTTGGGCTTCACTTGCAAGAAACCTGTTCGCCTCAACCCCACATTGTTCACAAAATCTTGAAGCACTGCTAAACACCTGACTAATACCCCCGTTTCTTCAGCAACCAAGAGTAAAGGCAAGTGATTTGCCAAGTCTCAGAAGGATGTCATTGAAGAGGCCAAAATATTACCAATCGATACCAATTCTGAAAATCCTCATTGCACGAAGAGGGAGAGAGGATCAAGATCACGATCGAGGCTATGATAAAATGGAAACTAAAACCCCAAAGGATGCAAACATTAAAAGCCTAGCTATCGTCCACATAAGGATACATATATTTTAAATGATCAACAGTGAAAGCCCTAGCCATGGTCCACATAAGGATGCATGATCAATGGTTGCAGATGATTTAACTTTCAACCATGCCCTCTCCATGCGTTTAGACCGTTGATAGACAAAATGAGCTTGGAAAGCTCAAATAGGGACATGCCTTTGGCGTAAATATATATGTGTATATATATATATGCATATGTATAAATTTTGGTATAAGGGTTGTGTTATTTAATTAAGATGCAAGTTTTGATATATATATATATATATATAGATATATATGTATGTATATTTATATACTTGTTGAAATAATGGAAAAAATATATGATGATAATTACAATACTTGGTGTTGTAGTGGGATTGATTAAATTTGAAACAAGTTTTTTTTTTAATAAATCAAATTGAGTGATTTTTGGCAAATTAAATAAGTTGCAAAAATTGTTCTTTTAATTCCCATGGTTGAAATCATGTTCTGAGTTAACTTATAATGTGATTGTGAATATAGTAAATTTGCATAACACTTTATTTACTAAAATATTTAATAAATAATATTATTTTTAAATTCATAAGGCATATTGGTTACTTTGAAAAAAACTATATACATGTATTAAAAACCAAAAAAATGCAACATATGAAAAATAGGTAAAATTAAGCAAAGAACTCACATAATTTATGGGTTTACATATAACACAATGATCTAGAATCAATATCCACTAAGATCACGATTCATAGTGTAGAGCATGGAACATCTTACCACTTACAATCAAGTGAGATGGGATCTTAATGATAAATATGTTTGTACAAAATGATCATCTCTAAATTAATCACAGTTACATTTTTTACCTATACACACTAAATACAAATATAAAACATATTTGCATAATACAATAGATGAAACAATATGATATAACTAATAGATAATAAAATAAAATAGTCATATAAATGACAGAAGATTTCATTTGTTCAATTATGTCAATTGACGGAGTCCGATGTCGACAGGCAAAAAACTAAAAATTCTCTAATTTACATGAAAACTGGTGAGAAGGCTCAGAATAATGTCCCCAGATCCCCTGCAAATAGATTTTGCTCCAAAACTTGTGAATTTTTAAACTTTCTGTAAGCCCAACATCACAAATTACCAGCATTAAATTCTTCCAAACAGTGAGGAATTTTGCGTTTTGCAAATTAGGCAAACTGCTTTCAAAAATCTTCTCCTGAAATAGTTTTTAACCAATTCTTATGTAACTAAAATGCAGTTTAAATTTTAAAATGCAATAAAAATGCGCAGGAAGAATGAAAGGGGGCAACACTATGAAAGGAGATTGAAAATTAACATAAAAACAATGGTATGCAGATTGGTATTAAATGGGTCGGGTCTGTTAGAGTGAAGGAAAGATTTGCAAAGAGGGGAATGTGTAACAGATTTAAGACATTTGCAAACAAGATTTAATGTTTTGTAGAACAAATAAAATTGTACATCAATGTTGGAGATATGAAAATTTGATGAAAATTATGTGGTAATTCTAAAATTTGTACTGAGTTTACTTCATAGTTCTGAAGTAAATTTATCAAATTTAAAATTAAGATAAATTGACAAGTGAAATTGTCAAATGGGCAGTTGTTGTTTATAGCTGAGGATTTATCCATGTAACTTGTGTTGAATATGGTGATATAACTGATTTGAAGATTTTATATTGTCTGTGTCAGGTGGGAAATAGGAAAGAGATGACAGAATAAGAAAGTAAATCAACAATTCTAAACCACAAATAGAATCTTTCCAATTTAAATCCATAAAGCTGAAAATATTAATAAGCATGAAGAGGAGGATGTCCTATAAAATCAAGGGGTGGACTTTAATTTTTAGATACCACACCTCATTATGTAGGCCAGACCTGTTGAAGAGTGAAGGGGGAGTAGTAAGGAGGGACTCATGGGATGAGAGGGAATAGTTCAAGGGAGAGTGGCGGCCAACATGTAGGTCTAGGGTAAGTATCAATAAAATCGAACTTGGTAGAGGAAGAAATGATTGTATGTTGATGCCAATCGTAGTATGCAGATATGACATAAGAATATCAGGCCAGCATGAGGGAGATGAAAAGTTGGAAAAACAGTGAGACAATGGAGTTTCCCTATAATAGTAATGTAAATTTCATGAAACTTGAATGTAAATTTCTTGACATCTTGCTCACCAAAATGTTGGATGACACGTTGGATCGTACAATGTTTTTCGCAAATCCACCCACACCGACCTCTACCTTCATTCTTCTTCCCACCACCACCCTGCCCAAAAAATGTGTATCCTTAAAACCTTAATTCTGAATCTATGATAAAGATCACGTAAACCTTGAATTAGATTATCTTCATCATGTCTTCCTTTTAAATGGTTAAAAAAATAAACAAATCACTCAAAATTTTAACCAAATAAAATCAAATTTCTTCTCCAAACCCAATTCCACTCAACCCTCCATCCCTCCCATTGCCACCCTCCATCCCTCCCACTGCCACCCTCCCTTACATTGAGAGCTTATCTAAAAAAATTATAAAAATCCTTCTTAAAAAAGGCATTCTTTGTGCTTTCAAGCTTTCTCTACCTTCAGAAACCACATCCCCTCTCTCAAAGATCCCAAAGACATCTACCTTGATTATGGTGTCTACAAGATCAATTGTTCTTGTGGAATACCTTACATAGGAGAAACTAGTCGCTCTTTTAGAACCAGAATCAAAGAGCATGACGTTGACATCTATCATGAGTGTTATCAAAGTGCACGACATTGACATCTATCATGAGGATAATGTATCTATAGATAATATTTTTCACAAATATTTATTAAGATGAAAGTTGGATTCAACTTCTACATGATTTTGATAGAAGGGATACATTTAATTATAGAAATTTAGCTAAACATAACTTTGATATAAATATACAAGTATTTAGTGGATTGTGAACACTTACTCAATATGTTGTAACGAATTACTTAACAACAAAGATTTAAAAAAAAGGATCTTCTTAATCATGACTTAGTCAAAAATAATTTTTTACTCAACATATTGTAATCAACTACTTCAAAATAATGATGCCACTTATCTTTGTAATTTAATTATGCCTATAAAAAATTAAATACATAATTTTATTGTTTTATGTATATAACTTATTTATGGAGGTAATTAAGTGTTTCTTTTATTCTCTTACAAGAATTTAAATTTAATAAAATCATTAGAGTTAATTAAAAAATGACTTATTATTGGAGAAAGAATAGACAATTATTTTATTTAATTTGGTAAAGACTTAACTTTTTTTTTGATTGGTTGGAATATTGTAACAAAATATCTAAAATCAAAACATGGATGTCAATTTATGATCAAGACATTGAGAAGATCATATGCAAAAAAATTTATTATTGGGGACCATGTCGTGTCATGTAGTCTAGTCTAGATGGTGAGACCTAGCCCTTTGATAGTGCCAATATTTTGGTTTCACTTGTCTTTGTCTTGTAATCCCCTTTTAGAGCTTGGTTGTGCTTAGAAGCACAATGTAAGTTGGTTTAAGACAAAGGAAAGATCATTAGCTTGTCATAATGACAATCAAGTTTCAAACTTAAAGAACCAAGTGTTGTAAACATGTTGAAAACACATTGTACAATGTCAATCTATTATACTAGTGTGGTGAATAATTGTAAAATGTTAATTTTGAATGTTGTTGAATCAAATTTATTTTTGTGTGATTATTTTGTTTTCTATCTATTTTTAAATCAATATATGGTCTTAAGTGACTTAGGAGGTATTCTGTAGTACATACGTATGATCATTAATTTGAATTAATTGGTAAATTAGCTAACAAGATTAACTAATTTTGTGAAACGGGTTGGATTTTGGGTGTAAAATGAAGATTTATTTTAGTGACCTAAGTCACATGGTGTAGCCCAGTATAAACTATATTATGCCATAAAGACTTATCTATTATGACATGAAGTCATAAAATAAATAACAACAAACATTGCATAGTCTATAATAATAAATAACATAAATTTTAGATAAGGATCAATTTATACATATAAAATATTAAATCAAGTATTATAATTATACATTTACAATAATTATTAGGCAAGGAATAACATAACCAAAAATGAATATCTAACTAACAACATTCACTCTACTTAAACATCACCTATTTCAACATCCTTTCAACTCTTACAATTATACAATATAGAAAGAATCACTAGCCTCTAATTTCTTCAATCTTCATTTTTAATTGTGTAAGAAAATAATCCATTTGACAACCACAATCAATAAAAACAATATATTTTACATTATATAAACCATATTACTCCATTATTTTACTAACAATTAACAAATATAACTAAAAAATAATCCAAAACTTTAACCACTTAATCTCAATCCTTATACCACTTAAAAACAATAAATCTACCCCATGGACAACCGAGTTCAAACCATGGGAAATAATATAAATTGAGAAGCATGGTAGGTCTCTATTTTGTCATAGATAGTGTCAAATCCATGTCACCATTTTAAGTCACCCGCATCTCCACTAACTTCACAAGCATCCAACCCTAATTTACTTTATTCTACACCCTTCTCTCTCTCTCTCTCTCTCTCTCGTTCCTCAACTTGTATTATAGTTGTTGACTTGGGAGATGATTGTTGGACTCAAGGAACACTGAGATGGGGGGGTGAATCAGTGTTCAACAATTTAAACTTTCAATTCAGATCTTAAACCATTTACAACACATAAACATAAATAAAGATGCAAGCACACGAACAAGATGATCAAAAAACCATAACACCAATATTTTTATGTGGAAACCCTATTAGGGGAAAAAACACGGTGGAGATTAATCAACAATTTATACTCTGTTAAAAGTATGAATAAAAGGGAATACACTTGCATTTAGGCACACTTCCTAGAGCTCATTGCTCAAATTAAGGAAGGCTCACTGCCTTACAAAGTGTTTGTGATTACAACAAAAATTGAACTGAGAAGATAGCATCTACAAATGCCTGGATTTAGTTCTGATGAAGCACATAAAATAGATTTTGAACCTTCTGTCTAATCCTGCAACTTGCTCTGCTCTGCCTTAATTCACAACAATCTTCTTCTGCTCAAGCAAAATTCACTCAACTGATCTTCTGATGCTCGCTCATATATCTGTTCTACTCTTTTCGCACATTCACACCTTTTCACCACTTCGTCCTCTTTTTAAAATGAATTACTGATCTCATATATATATCCACTAGCAAAGATTTTAATCACTTAAGTTGGCTTCAACAAAAACATGAAATATTCTCCAACAGTCAGATCAAATCATGAGCAATCTTTAATGCGCACACACACAAGTCATCTAGGACGTAGATGGGACCCAAAACAATATTCTCAAACTTAAACAACTACTCCTTATACATTTGTGACATGCTACATTCATTGAGTTGACCACAATGAGCAAATAAACTATAAATCATTCTACCAAATCTCCTAACTCGTACACCGATTGCTGCAACACCACAAAACTTACCAATAAGGTAACATACATGCTTAACAAACTTTCCTGGGGATCCACAACACAAAATGATGATTCGGTGAAGCATATAGATTGACTAACTAATCGGATACCCTATTCTTCATGCTTCTGCCGGTAACACACTGTCTTCTACATTTCTTGCCGGTATAAGTAGATCCTGATCTACAGACTGAGATAATGAATTCAGTTGCCATCAATGACAACACTAGAAGCCATAAACAATCTCCCCAAGCCATATGCAAACAATCTCCCCCTTTGGCATTGATGGCAACACTTAGTAAAAAATGACTAAGTGTCGGAACCAAAACTCAAAATTTCAAAACACAATAAAACACTACTCCCCCTTAGAATATCAAGACATTTTTCACTACTCTCCTCCCCCTTTGAAATCAATGACAAAAATTTACTGCTTACTCTCCTTTTGCTAAAATTTACACTACGCTCACTCACCCTTTATTGATGCAAAAATTGATCAAAATTTGAGAAATTTCAATTGCTGCACAAGTCAGAAAATTATTTTATACTTATCCTTTATCTCTGAAAGAAATTTCTTCCAAGCATCTACAACAATCCCAATAATTATTAACAAATTGTTGTTTTTTGATGTTCGGTTGATGATCTGGATAAGGGATTTTGGAAATGTAATCACTTCTTCCAACTTCTCTCCTTTCTTCAGAGTCTCAATTTGCTGCTCCAATATGCATTCAGTTAGATCCTTCACTTTCCAGAAAGTGTCCATAAGAGTGTTTTTGGCAAAGTGAACCTTTGCATGCTCAACCTGCAACTCATGAATTTTGTTCTTTACTTCTCCATCTTGGTCCTGAAACATATTGTAATCCTGACCAATTTTGTTCAACTCACTCTCAATGTGCTCCAAGTTGTCCTTATATTTACCAACCACATGAGGCCATCAAAGACAATAATTGTAGACCTTATTTGCCGAGTCAATGCATTGCCTTAACACCTTCATTTTCTTTTTTAGTTTGGCGAGAGACAACCTAAATTGCTCCTTCAGATGTAAAATTACTTCTTCCTCTTTCCTGTCCTGAGGCACAGAGGCCATAGCCTCCCTAATACATTCAATCAATTCTTCTAGAAGTACATTCTACAAACTTTCCAATTCAATGTTGTTGTGCACAAAGTATCTACCTAGAGTGTCCTCAATGAAGTCCTGTTCATATGATGGTCCATTTAACCATATGTCAACAATTTTTTGCATTCCATCTTCCTCCTGAACAATCTGCAGTATCTTTGCTTTGAATAAAGCACCTTCTTCATCGCTTTCTTCTACTATCATCACATCCGGTTCAACTAATTCAAGTTTATCTCTTGGAGTGTAATCATCATAATCTTCATCTGGTGTATCCATAATTACTTTCTCTTTGCCTTTTTCTTCAGTTCTCAAAGATTTGTGTGCTGGAGGAATTTCATCAACAAACTCTAGAGCCCTTTTCTGCTTCTTCTCCATCTTACCGGAAGAGGACCCAACTTCAACTACTCTTACCGAAAGAGAGATCCCAACTAGTCCAAACTTTCCCAACAACTCTCTAAAGAAAATTTCATGAACTTGCTCACAATTTTCCAGAGTATTGAAATGTTTAAAAATTTGCTTACAAATGGGTTCATTTTCCTTCCATACCACATTATCATTCTGAGGCAAGAAATTTAGAAAATACATCATAATGCATATAAATAGGGTACCAAACCTAAAGGGTTAATCTGTATCCTTCGTCAAGTGCACATTTTCCATCAATTGATCCTTCAACAATCCACACAGATCAAAGTCTTCATCTTCCATTATCATTTTGTGAGCGATATATACTACGCCTACCGAGGTTGATCCTTCCTTGTTTTTGAAGAAAAAATTATATGAAATTCCATGTGCAATGTACCTCGTTATTGGATCTTTGATTGTTGAAATTAATAGAGCTCTTTGATCTCTTATCACTCCAGTTAGGGTTTCGACCACTTGATTCCGAATCGACTTCTTTTTCAGAACATCTCCAATATTGCATAATCTTATTAGATTTCTAATCACTTCTTTTGAAATTTGATAGGGTTTATCCAGAATAAGGATATCATCATCCAATCTGTTCAAGATAAACCTGACCACTTTCACATTGACGAAATAAGGAAACTCATTCCAGATGTCCAAATTCTTATGTTTCACACCTTCAAGCCACTTCAATTCACCGAATGACAACAAATTTCTTACATCCCTAATCTTCCTACTACTATATTCATCCAAATCACTGTTTCTTTTATTTGCTTCATTTTACTTTCCATACTGAACAAGGTTTTTTACCAAGCACAAAATTTCAAAATTCTACAAGCAACTGAAATACCTAAAGAATTTGCTGCTGAATTTGCTTTACCCCTTTGAGATTTCGCTGCAGAGGCTCTCCTTCTATTCTTCTTCAATGCAAGGAGACAAATGAGGGTTTAAAATACCCTTTTATAACTTTGCGCACCTAACCTTTTCACTGCATTAAATACTTTTCCCTAGGAGTTTCAATAACTTTGTTTTCTCAGACAACAAAAGAAATTTTTTTCTGCAGACCTTCTACTTCTCATGTTCCTGCATAAGTGATTACTGATGCATTTTCAAACTTTTATCACAACTACTGATAGTTTTTTTCATTTTAGTGCTAGCTATAGACATGAAGGGCCAAAGGGTTTTCCTTGAAAAAATCCCCCTAGGCCAATGGCCTGAGATCAATTTCTAGAGGAATTACTAGAGGCTACTTCCGATACAGGATTATTTACTTCATCAGATCCACTCTTCTTTACCCAAGTTTTCTTCATCTGATCTCTTATCTCTTCCACAATCACTTTTCCTTTTCCTTTGTCATCTTTTTGCAAAATTATTCCTCTATATACCAGACCTCTTCTGTCCATATTTCTGTTCCTACAAAATCTTGCAATGTGACCAAATATGTTGCAACTATAACACACAAAATTTCTCTGTCTAGACCACTCATTCCACTAATTTCCTCCTGATCTGCATTGATTAGCAACATACCCAAATCTTCCACAAGTATAGCATTTAAAATTTCTTAAACTGACAAACATACTTTTGTATTCAACTGACTTGTAACCAAACTTTTTGCAATTAAAACACTGATTAGGAAATGATGGACTGCTTAAATTTATTTTACTTCTATACTAAGAAGCCATATGACCAAATTTATTGCAAGCAAAGTAGTAACCATTAAACTTCTAAGCATTGGGTTGTCTTACCCGATACCTTCTGTCTTTGTTCACCTGATTTCTTTGTCTAGAATTCTTATGTTTAGATCTGAAGCTTTCATCCTTCTCATATCCAAGCCCTCGTTTATCATTTGCATCCTTTTTTCCTTTAGTTAGCTCATCAAGCTTATCAGAATTGATCCTAAACTTCTCCTTGTATACTCATTTGTAGCAGTGATTTCATCACTGTGAATAACTATTTGTCTTTCAAGTTCTTGTTCATTGTTTTTGGATTGTTGCAATTCAATCTCCAGCTGAATGAATCCATTATTTACTCTGTTGCATTCTTCAGATTTTTATTTTAAGGATTGGGCCAAATTCTCCTCATTCTTCTTCCTTTCTTCAATCTCCTTAGTTAGCTTCATTGCCACAAATTCCATCTCAAGCTTCAAAGTAGCATTATTTCTAGCAATTTTTTCACATTCTTCAGTTATCTCTTTTAGGGTCTGATTCAGGTAAACATCTTCCAAGATTTTATTTTCTTTCTGATTTATCTTATCACAAAGTTCCTTCCTCTTTTCTCTTGACTCATTGATTTTATCCTTCAATGATCGAATGAATTTCTCAGCATCCACAAGATTTTCTTTTAATTCCATGACTTCTACTTTAGACTGTTCATGATCATCAAGTGCCACCATAAGCTACTATTGAATAACACCAGAGTCCATTGTATTCCAAGATCCACCTCAAGTTGTTAAACTTCTACAAAGGAACTGTGCTCTGATACTAATTGTTGGACTTAAGGAACACTAAGAGGGGGGGTGAATCAATGTTCAACAATTTAAACTTTCAATTCAGATCTTAAACCATTTACAACACATAAACAAAAATAAAGATGCAAGCACATGAAAAAGATGATAAAAAAACCATAACACCAATATTTTTATGTGGAAACCCTGTTAGGGGAAAAACCACGGCAGAGATTAATCTACAATTTATACTCTGTTAAAAGTATGAATAAAAGGGAATGCACTTGCATTCAAACACACTGCCTAGAGCTCACTGCTCAAATTAAGGAAGGATCACTACCTTACAAAGTGTTTGTGATTACAAAAGAAATTAAACTGAGAAGATAGCATCTACAAATGCCTAGATTCAGTTCCGATGAAGCACATAAAATAGATTTTGAACCTTCTGTCTGATCTTGTAACTCGCTCTGCTATGCTCTACCTTAATTCACAACAATCTTCTTCTGCTCAAGCAAAATTCACTCAACTGATCTTTTGATGTTCACTCATACATCTATTCTGTTCTACTCTTTTCACACATTCACACCTTTTCACCACTTCGTCCTCTTTTCAAAATGAATTACCAATCTCATATATATATCAGCTAGAAAATATTTTAATCACTTAAGTCAGCTTAAAAAAAACATGAAGTATTCTCCAACAGTTGGCTCAAATCATGAGAAATCTTTAATGCACACCCACACAAGTTGGCTAAGACATAGCTGGGACCCAAAAAAATATTCTCAAACTTAAAAAACTACTCCTTATACATCCACGACACACTACATTCATTGAGTCGGCCACAATGAGAAAATAAACAAAAAAAAAATCTAGCTAATCTCCTAACTCGTACACAAATTGCTGCAACACCACAAAACTTACCAATAAGGTAACATACATGCTTAAATTTTTTCTTGGGGATCCACAACACAAAATGATGATCCGGTGAAGCATACAGATTGACTAACTGATCAGATACTTTGTTCTTCATGCTTTATGTCGGTAACATACTATCTTCTACATTTCCTACCAGTATAAGTAGATCCTAATCTACGGACTGAGATAATGAATTTAGTTGCCATCAATGACAACACTAGAAGCCATAAACAATCTCCCCAAGCCATATGCCAACAAATATTTGCAAGGAAAAAATAATCAAACACCAGATAACTGATGCTACGTAAGTTGTTTCTATTTTTTACCGCCTTTTCTAATCTCAGGGATATGGCCTTTATCGATTTGGTTTTGCAGTGTCTATCCAGCCAAATTGAACATTTCTAGCATATAATTAGTATTGATGTCAATTTTTATAATATAGAAAATATTAGTCAATATATAAAAGATTTAAAAGTATGAATTTTATAAATAATATTTTTAGAATGTACTAGCACTAGAATGGTTGTGTTATCAAATCATGAGTTTAAAAACTACTATGCTACACCATAATGTATAGATTGGGCTCACTCAGTTGAGGATGATACAAATCCCATCCATTCTATATGTTCTAAAGGGAATAAAAATCTCCACCCAAGTGATTTAAACCATTTTGAATAATACCAAAAGTCATACCAAGGGGGGAAGTAGACCATCCTTATTGTAGAGGAAGAGGTGGGAAGAGTCAGTTCTAATTTGAAAGGAAAATGTGATAACTAGCTAATACAATTGAGAGAATAATGTAAATAAATAATAGCTATAGTAATTTTAATAAAGAAATGATATCAAATAGAGAACAAAATAGGAAGAAGAAAATAATATAACACATAACAAGTAATATAACCTATGAAGATTCCCATAAGATAAAAATGGAACTTCCAAAACATATAAATAATCTAATACTTCTCAAAATAGTTATAATAAATTCATCAAGGCTCAATGTTTTATGATAAATCTACACTCTTATGTAGAGAAAATGCTATAATATAACCCAACATAGGATGAAAATTCAATATCTAACCAAAGCCCTCCATATATAGGAAAAAGGAGACCTAGGGAACCATTAATAGTTTACTAGAACCATGAGTTGAGACTCAAGATATAATACTTGTACCAAAATATTCAAATCCCAATCCATATGCCCATCTCTAGAAGAATAACTGGACTTCAATATTATAATGTACTCCTTCATTGACCTATTGAACCCCAAGACCAATAAGACGATACAAGTAATTCTCAAGTGCTCCATGTAGGTGTTATAATTACTCTTACATGCCTCTTACACATCACAAAACATAGTTGAGCAAATATGCTAGTTATAGTCAGCCAATTAACCCCTATTAAATAAAAATTTACATCCATAATAATACCAATGTGCCCACATGGTTAAGGGATCCCATTCTAGAATGACTATTGGGGTTGATTAGTTACTACTCTCCTCCTTAGTTGGCACTCTCCACCATGTGGCATTGATCCTATGATTATTGTAAGTCATAGAATATGGGTTTACTAGGTAGACCATGATTAACATCAATGGTCATTCATTATTAGTAGTTCATAAGAGGTTTATAAGAGTATTTTTTTTTACAAATATACACTGAGAACTTGTGAATAACTTGGAACCCTCTTGATCTTTGAGGATTCAAAAAACAACTTAGTTACATTATAATCTCTGAGTAGTCCCTCTTAGGAAGGGACATAAGAATTAGACTTAAATCGTTTAATTATAATAACTAACTCATGGTTATGAGACCATGGTTATAGTAAACTATTTATCATTTCCTAGATCTTCTAAAACTATATATTGAGGGCTTGAGATGCGGGTATCAACACAAATTTGTGTCACACTTTCAACCAACTTATCAACACAGGTGAATTTAAGTAATTTTAACTAAAAAATAATTTTGGTCAAACATATGATCTTGTAAGACTCATTCTAGTTAATTTATATATGTCCACAACTTTTCCAACTAAAATTGTTGGCTAAATGCATATTTAGCACCACTTTGAGTCCAATTTACAAAAAAAAAACTATTTGAAAAACTTGATGTTTCAAAATATAAAAACACCCTTTTGTAGATCCATAAGTTTAGTTTTCAAAAATGTATATATTTTAGTAGTTTAATTATTATTTATATTTTCTTTTATATTTTTAGTAAATGTAGGTTATCAACACAAAACATTAGGTTGATTACCATGTCAAAGAAAAATAGTAAAACTTATTTAAAAAATTTGAAAAAAATATGATGCCCTAGATATAAGAATCTATATAAAGATGGTATAATTTTTTTCTATTTTAGATAAATGATTAATATGAAATTTGACGTTGATTGGAAACAACTAAGTTTTAATATGTGAACATTTTAATATTTATCTAAAAATTTATGTATCAAAATTGGAAAAAATATATCCATGCCCTAAAGTTTCAAGTTATAAATACACACAAAAAATTGAAGGAAAAAAAATTACTAGATAAATATTGACGTTTCATGTAACTTCATTTTTTAACATTTAATCAACAACTAAATTATAGTTAATTTATAAAAATCTATATTCAATTTTTATATTTTTTTTTTTCAAAAAAATACAAATATAAATGTGAATGGTTGATCTAGACTTGCTCAAACATCATCAAGCAACCCAAGGTTAATCATTAAACAAGTCTAAAACAATCATTCCCCATGCAATTCATTCAAATGCAAAGAACAAGAAACAAAACAAATAATATCAAATAAAAGCTACTAAATCTTGCTCAAAACATTCAAACCCTCAATCCCATGGGGGAATTGGTGCTACTTTGATGTGGAAAGTAGCCCTTTCCCAATTCCTTGCAAGTTTTGATGGACTTTGATGAAGATTGATGCTCCTTGATGAAATTTGACCACAACCTAGCTAAGATGGATGAAAGCTATGAAAACTTGGATGAAGTGTTGATGAATTTACTAAAAACCTGTACATAATAACCTTGCATAAAGTTGTGGATCCAAAATCAATAGAAGAGCTTTCCATTTATAGGAAAGAAGGATGGAGGAATGAAAGATATGAAGAATGCGGGACTAAACATAAGCCAATGACATTGTGCCACTTGTCAACATGATAGTGGAGAGAGGTGGAGCACATTTTGATCAATGTGCAAATAAATGCAATTAGGTGGAAATTTGAAAATTGAAAGATGGCTTGTGGAGGAAGATGTGAAAGAGGAGTTAATGCCATTTGGTTCAAGAAAAAAGACTTGTAAGAGTTATATATGCCATGTTGGAGGACAAGTCCTTTTAGGAGGGAGATTTCAAAATGGAGGAATATTCCAAAGAGATGCCTTTTTAATGAAAATAGAAGAATTTATAAATCAATTAAATTGATTTACATGCGCAAGTTGCAAAATCTAGAAGATTTGATGGATTAGAGTTAGAGTTAATTAAAATTTAATTAACTTAGATGGAAATTAGTTTGATTTGATATTTCTCTTAAATTTTTGGATTTATTTAAATCAAATGGGAGGAATAATGAACATTTAATTAAATAAAGTTTGATTTATTTAATTAAAAGGGATGCTATTAGATTTAATCAAATAAAGTTGATTTATTTAATTAACAGAGGAATTATGATGAATTTAATCAAATAAAGATTATTCGATTAAATGGTTAGTAGAGAGATGATTTAGGCAGAATTGGTGTTAGTAAATCAGGATTAGGTGCACAATATCAATTGGTATAATTTGTGTGTCTACATTTTGCCCCTCTTTGAAGCAATGTACCTGCTGGGTTGGTTCAAAGAATAACCTTGCCAAGATCAAAATTCAAAAATTTTCTAATTTTTTTGGATGCCCCACTGCTGCCCCAACGGAAGAATTACATTGGTATACTACCCCCTCAAGAGATTGAGTGAAAAGTTTGATTTGAGGGTCAATCTCATGATAAAGAGATTCAAGATGGATGTAGGGATGCTTATGATGATAATGCAAATGAGATGGTTTGTGGATGTAGGATGGATGCATTAGTGATGTTTTTGATTAACTGTCATGGTACCATGTTAGCACGGAGAGAAGAAAGAAGAAATGAGATGATGAAAAGAGGATCCAACAAGTCCATGATCTACGAGACTTTATTAGAGATGATGATGAATGATGACGATGGTGGATTGCTTATCAGGAATTGGGATTTTAAAAGGGCCTACTTACCTTATGTTTGATAACACACATAGGCACGATGCATCAAGGTATAAAGAACCAGGATGGCGTTGCACCTAGTGTGATGGAATTTGACTCAACAATTAGATAGGAGTACTCCTATTCACACCTGACATACAAAACCTTATTTAGAATGTAGTTCAGATATTTCAAATATATTGAACCAAAACATAGAAAAGTGAGCCTTCCTATGTGGTCAACAAGATACCTAAAACACCCTCCCTATAGACCAAACAAAACATGCATGACCAATGTTATATTACAAGAATATCCAAACAAGCACAAAAGATAAAAAGATAATGATCATTGCCCCATTCCTTTCTCTATAAATCATTTTGATTAGACATTATCGAGAGGTCACTAGAATGAGCACAATAAGATAAATCAAAAGAAAAGATCAAGTAAACAAACAAGTCAATGTTCTTCATATCGCTAGCCAAGACTAAACTATGGTGATGCCTGATGTTGATGTCCATTGTAGGAAGGATGCATCCTAGGACATGATGTTATCAAATGATTTTGAGATTGACTGGATGATGTGCTATTAGTGCCAAGAGTTGACCAACTTGTTTACCTATTGACCTAGACTTGAGACTTTGACATTTGAGTTTTCAATTTTGAATTGCTAGACTTGTTTCTAATTGTTTCACCAAAGGTTGGGGGTGATGATGATTTATTATGAGGATTCATTGCGTGAAAATAAATGGGATGTAACGGATTTTTTCAAATATTTAGATGTTTTGATATTTTGAAACGTTTTGAGGCCATTTCTTTGGTATTTCAAGATGTTTTAATGTTTTAATTTTGAATTTTCTAATGTTTCTTTGTGTTTTATGAGATTTTATGAATGTTTTGGATTTTGTGTCTTTGAATGTTTTGTGTTTTTGTGTTTTTCAAATGTTTTGTGTTTTTTGTCTCAATGACCAAAGATTAGCCTTGCCTACGTTTAAGCCTCAGAGATGACGAGTTCTATACCATGTTTCTTTTTACATTTTTCTAACTTTTTAACCTATTTTGGGATTTTGACTTGTTTTGAATGTTTTTGGATTTTTGCATGATTTTAACGATTTGGATATGGATATGTGTGATGATATCAATGCTTTATTTAGGGATTTTGTTGAAAACCAAGCTAAGGTTGATTGATCAGATCAATGGATTGATGATGATAACATTGTTGAGGATACACAACAATGCAAAGATAGTGTTAAGCAACACAAGGATTAGGATGGATATCCCAAGATGATGAGAGACTGATTGGATTTGATTGACTAGGATTGATGATGATAACATTGTTGAGGATACACAACACAAGGATAGTGTTAAGCAACACAAGGATTGGGAAGGATATCCCAAGATGATGATTGATTGACTAGGATTTTGAAGCTTGATTTGGAACAAGATTTGTTTGAATGATTTGATGTGATATTGAAGTGCAAATTAGATGTGACCGATATTGATTGTTTGGATTGATGTTCGATGAAAGATAAAGCTTGATAAGGAACATCTTCTCATCAAAATATGTTCGATGAAAGATAAAGCTTGATAACGCTTGATTTGGATTTTGGCCCACAAATGCCTTGACCAATTTTATTTCACATTTTCCAATGTTCAGATCACCACATAAGTTGGAAGATATAGATCAAGATTTATTCCTGAAGTAATATGTAAGTATTTGCCCCCAGTGTCTAGCAATGTATGGAATGCCATGGATGGATGCTTGGATAGGTGTGTGGATGGATGGATATGGTAAGCATGCAAAGGATTCCAAGGATTATCTTGCAATAAGATAAGGTGTTCGAATAAAGAATGCCCATTTGGATAATGCTTCATGGCTCATATAATGTTGAATAGGATAGGATCAATGAAAATGACCCATGTCAAGATGTTTACCATAAGCAAATATAATGTGTACACCAACTTTGTCAAGATCAAGATAATTTGGAAGATGGATGTAGATAGTGAGATGGATTGGATAAATGGTTCATGGATGAATGGATTTATTATGGATAAGATGGATGGAATGTTGGATTTATTATGAATGGGATGAGATGCTTTCACCATGCAGATGCTTGATTCTACACATGATGCCTGTTTGCTAGGTTTTCATCACGATACCTGTCCAAAGCGCCACCATAGTGGTTTTCACTAGAGGACTATTTTTTTCTTTAATTTTTTCAATCCTTTTTTTGATTTTTTTTTGATTTTCATATTTTTTGATTTTTTT
This sequence comes from Sequoia sempervirens, assembly GCA_007258455.2. Taxonomy (NCBI): domain Eukaryota; kingdom Viridiplantae; phylum Streptophyta; class Pinopsida; order Cupressales; family Cupressaceae; genus Sequoia; species Sequoia sempervirens. The sequence goes on along the minus strand of VDFB02058242.1, from coordinate 746,292,339 downwards.
GTATTTCTCTATGAATTATTTTTAAGCTTATGTTGAATCACCTGGTGGGGTTGATGTCTATGCTTTTGTCATAATGTGTCATTGATATCCTGCCTGAAGAAGTTGTTTTTCCAAGATATGTGCACTTGAATACAACTTTTGAGATTCCTGATCTACTTTGTTGATACCGGAGTTAACTTTGTCTTTGTGCGCACATCATGATAGAGTACCTTTTGAATCCTTATGATGAAGGGTGGCTGCCAATATATGGTCAATTTGAGAATTGGATATCATGTGTGGAGGTGTGGATGAATTGGTTGATAGTTTGGAACCTTTGACTCTCCAAACTTGGGAAGATGAACAATGATAGGTGGATATGAAAGTGTGTGTGGAATTAGGACCAATTACTTGATATAATTTGTATGTTGCTTGAGAAGCCTGCTTTTTCTTGTGTGGACATCTTTGATGGATACTTTTCCCTTTTTGATTTTTTCCCATAGTTTCTTTGACTAATGGATTTTAATAGGGATAATCTTTCTTTGTATTCTTTGGTATCCATGTGTATTTGATTTGTCCATTATGCTACTCAACTTATTTTTCTTTGATAACGTTCTTTGTGCTTTGATTTAACTCTTTCTTTTCATGTTGGTCCCAATTTGTGGATGGGGTGATGGGTGTATGAAGATTCGTGATGTGGCTAGTTGTAGTATTGCCATTGGTTTCACCATAAGTATTCTTTGTGCTCCCTATGTTGATGCTTGCACTAGATAAAATTTCCCCCAGTATTATAGAGGTATCACTCATATGTTTAGATCCATTAATTGTTAAATAACCAAGACCTTGATGCTTAGGATTTCCAATAATATGCACTGGTTCTAGGATACCTATTCATGTAGGCCTAATCCTTTGCCTTGATAATTCATCTGTTGAAATTTTTTATTTGCAATAGGATATAATTTACCTTGGAAACAAGGTGCTACTCCTTCTCTGCTCTGTCGTGGATCTTCAAAGGTGATAGATTCTTCATTGATAAGATAGCTTGCCCTTAAAAAGGTAAGTGATCCAAGTTTATAAGTGATAGGATCCTCCATAAGTGGGATAACTTCCTGATTCATATCTTTGGCTTGATCTTGTGAAATATCATATTTTAATGCTTCTTCAAGAGGTGTGGATGATTCACTATCCACGTAAAAGTCTTCCTCATGATTCATTTTTTATATGCCTTCATAAGATGTTTTTGTTTCAAAACTTATGTAGAAGCCTTCTTCATGACCCATTTCTGATATGTCTCTAGATTTTTCAATATCTTGATCATGTGTACAAATGTTAAGACTAGGAGACTCTTGTTCCTTGGCAATGATATCAAGAGTATGAGACTCTTTTTTTGAATGAAGATCATCTACATGTCCATCCAAAGAAAGCATCTCATGGGTAGATGGAGGAGTATGTGCTATATGGATATGATCATCATTTGTGACATCTTGTATAGATACAAGAGTGTCCATTAGATCATTGTAGTGTCTTGGAGATACAAATTCATGATCTTGATTAATTTTAGAATTTCTTTTGACATGCTTTGGATCAAGTTCTTGACATGGGTCAGTTTCAAAGGATGGATTGCTTATAAAGAGTTCTTGGATATCTTCATTAGGCATGGGAAGTGGCTCAATATCTTCTTGAGCTTTGAGTGGTCTTGGATCAAGTGTTGAGTTGAGGATTCCTTTAGTATCTGTAACCATGAGGTCAAATGATGTCAATATGTCTTGGAAAGGACCATTGCTAGACTTTGGTGAAAGATGTCGATCATGCTTTGGGGTAAAATTTTTAGATATGTCCTCTAACTCATTAGGTGATGTAGAGACATTTTCAGCATGATCATTGGTCGATGGATCATGGATTATGTCATTAGGATCAAATAATTCTAACACTCCTTGAAATAGATCATTGTCGAATATTGTTGAGGGGTTTTGATCATGATGAAAAAGTGACTCTTGATGCATGTTGAGTTGATCATCAGATGAGGTGGAAACATCTTCAAGGTGCTCATTGATGGATAGATCTTGATCATTGTTTTCAATAATTGTGGTGGAGATATTGTCAATGTTTTCAACCATAGGATCAAATGATGTTATCATTTCTTGAATTGGATCACTGTTGGGTATTGTTGGTGGATTTTGATCATGATTGAAAAGTGACCCTTGATATATGTTGATTTGATCATTGGATGAGGTAGAAATAACTTCAAGGTGCTCATTGATGGATAGTTGTGATTGATCTTGGAGATGTGATGACTGATCTTTGAGATGGGGTGATTGGGTTTATTGTTGATGTTGTTGATGCTGATATCCAACCTCTTGACATTGGAGATATTGTTCTTGATGTGGTTGTGGACACAACTCAATGGTTTGATGACATGGTTTAACCAATGGAAGAGTGTATTGATTTTGGGGTGGAGATGTCTCTTGGCTCAATGCTTCAATTATTTTGGCAAGTGAAGCAATTTGATCTAGCAAAGTTTGGTCTTGATTTTGATCTTGACTCCATTGACATAGTTGATTTGGTTTTTGTTCAAGCAGATTTGGAATGTATACTTGTGGTATTTATATGGGATCATGGATAAATTGATTTTGGACAATGTTCTGATTTGGGATGATGTTTAGATTTGGAATTATTGGTTGAAATTGAAAATTGTTGTGTTTGGAAAACGTATTGCCTTCATTTAGGTAACTTTGATTTTGCATGGTGTTACCTTGACTTGGATCAATACATGGAGTCGTTAACATCTTGTTTCAACTTTGAACGACATTTCTATGATTTGCAAAAATATCTACCCCAAAGTTTACCAAGTGTGCATTTGAAATGTTCACGTTTGATAAACTTGTACTTGGTATATTCACATTTGGCATGTATGGATTTGGTGGGATAATGTTGTTTTTTTGAAGACTCATGCATTGATTGTTTGGTTGATAGATTTGTAGGTTTGGAATTTGATTTAAATCTACCATAGGGAAACCTGTGTTCCAAAATTTAGATTGGGAATACTCACATTTATTTTACCATTGAGGTTTGTAGGAGATAATGATCCCATGTATGGATTGTATAAGTGTGAGTTTTGATAATCCATTGGTTTCGTAAAGCTTTGGGAGTTTGGTTGACTTAGATCACTCATGATGTATGGAGCAAGTTTATATTCCATGTTCTTCTTGTGTTTTGACCTTGTTGACCTCTAAGGGATTTAGGACCAATGATGAGATGAATGATGAAAGGGGTGAATGATATGGGTGTTGAAATTTTAAGATCCTTGGAGGAATACTAGACTTTAGGATTCTTTGGATTTTTTGATTTGGATAGGATTTGATTTGATTTGGATAATGGAATTATAAACCCCAAGATGTTGGATGTTATCTTGGAATAAAATTTTCCACAAGGATGATAATTTAACTAGATGTATGAGGAATGATTCATCCACACACACTTAGCCAAACAAGGTGATTTTGATGTTGATTTGAAGGATTTTTCCAAAAGTCTAGTATGAATGATTTTTCCAATGGTTCAAAAGTTGTTTGTGAGATGGGATTTGATTGATGTTTGAGATGGATGAAATGATTGGTTATTTTGATCCTAAATGAACCTAAGAACTTTGTTTATAAGACCAAGATAATGAAGAACATGCTTTTCCCTAAGAGTAGTTCAAACCAAAAGACCAATGTTTGCATGGAAGATCATAAGACAAAAGATGACAAGCACATGTGTGGGGTTCAATTTGTATTTTATCTTTGCTTAATGGATTCTTTTTACCACAAACACTTTCTTGATTAGCTTTTCAAACTGAATTTCTATGTCTCAATTTATTTTCATCCCACAAGGTCCATTATGTGGAAATCAAGGGAATTAAGACAATAGTTCACTAATGTTGACTTTAGTGAGAGAAAATTGAGTTATAAATCCAAATACTTAGAAGCCTCTAAGGATGAAATCCCTAGGACAAGCAGTAGAACTTGGATTTTTCAAAGGTATTTTCTCCTCTTAAAGGGTTTGAAATTTTGATGATTTTGTTGAATGTTTTATTTACAATGTTTTAGATCCAAGAAAAGTGTTTTGATTCCAAAATAATGCACAACCCTAGGATATATAGAGACAATATTTGTTGAGTTCCTACTTGGAAAAATCCAGCTGTGCCTATTCTTAGCAGATGATTAGAAGCTTGACCACACTGGCTCCCCTCCAGGACACACACTGCTTGGGTCAACAAAGCTTCAATACTAATGAAACTCCCATGGCATACTTCTCATCTCTACTAAAAAACTACAAAAATGTGGGATGGCTTCAGAACGACCGTTCTTGCACCAACAAATAGTAAGGATTTTGGCCTCTATACAAATTGGTTCTTAGTCAGGGTGATCGGGGACATGGCACTTTGCGAGCGTCCAACAAGCCACTAAAGGATTTAATCAATCCTACTAGGGGATCTTATAATTTTTATGGTAGTACCCCATTCTGAAAGACACTGTACAACTAAGGCCTACATACTATGAGGACTTGATAGTTTAGTCTTATCCATTTGTATACTAGCCCAAGTGAAAAAATGGTTGGAGTCACCTTTGAATTGGTCTTAGGCAGGCCCCTCTAAGGGTAAACAAAAGCGAGCAAGCACATCCGCAGTTCAATCAATATTTGTTTGCGTGAATAAAGAGAGAACACACACAATATACCTAACTCACACTAGCAAGATTTGTTCAATTTTAAAAGCCCAAATTGAAGTGTGAAGGAAATCTTTTAGATGACTTAATATCACCAAAAGACTTTTAGTTCTTAAGATCGCTGTGAAGCGCGAGAGAATTGCATACACCTTTTAAATGATATTATTTTGTAAAAAAGATAAGTACATGTTCATTTTAGACCTCAAAAGTAGTAAATGGATTCTTTTTATAGCACCAAATCAAGTGTTTGAAGTTGTTTTGTTCAATTCTTAAAACCCAAAACCAAATCTAGTGAGTTTCTAATGTTATTTTTAACCCTTTGATTGTTCTTTTTAAAGCCCAAATGAAATGTATTGGATTCCTAAAATTGAAGATAACAAGATCCTAAAGATGGGATTATAAATGCTCCCAAAGTGTTTAAAAACACTTGTTAAAATGAGTATCAAATGATTTTTCTTTCACTTCCATGCTCCATGATCCTTTAAAACCTGAAATCCAAGCTCTAAATGTTAGATAAAATCAAGAAACAAGAAAATATGAGGGTTAGATAAATGATTACGCATAGAAACCCTAAAATTTAGACCAAGTTACAATGTGATTTGACTTTAGGTGAAATTTTGAAAATTTTAACTCTATCAAAGTTGAAGAAAACCTACACCATTTGATAGCTTATGAAATTCTACCCCATTTCAAAAAAAAAAGCTCTGAAAAAGACCAAAATATGACCAAGATATGGCCATTTTAAGATTGAGTGCAAAAGCAACAAAACAAAGGCGTCACCATTTGAAACATAGAAGCATTGTTGCTATTTGAGTGCAAACAACGACGCTGGAACGATTGCATCACTGTTTGAGGATTTGAGTGTCACTCTTTGGAAACCAGCGTCGCTCTGTGGAAAAATAGAGACCATGATTGCATCGCTATTTCCTCCAGCGTCGTTGTTTGACCTAGAAAGACAAAAAAGAGAAAAAACAATGGAAATGACCAAAAAAATGTGTTAATTTTGAGATTTGTTCCCTCCTTCTAATGCTGAAATGTGAATGGTTGATCTAGACCTACTCAAACATCATCAAACAAGTCTAAAACAATCATTCCCCATGCAATTCATTCAAATGCAAAGAACAAGAAACAAAGCAAATAATATCAAATAAAAGCTACTAAATCTTGCTCAAAACATTCAAACCCTCAATCCCATGGGGGAATTAATGCTACTTTGATGTGGAAAGCAGCCCTTTCTCAATTCCTTACAAACTTTGATGGACTTTGATGAAGATTGATGCTCCTTGATGAAATTTGACCATAACCTAGCTAAGATGGATGAAAGCTATGAAAACTTGGATGAAGTGTTGATGAATTTTCTCAAAACCTATAGATAATAACCTTGCATAAAGTTGTGGATCCAAAATAAATATAAGAGCTTTCTATTTATAGAAAAGAGGGATGGAGGAATGAAATATATGAAGAATGTGGGACTAAACATAAGCCAATGGAATTGTGCCACTTGTCAACATGCTAGTGGAGAGAGGTGGAGCACATTTTGATTAATGTGCAAATAAATGCAATTAGGTGGAAATTTGAAATTTGAAAGATGGCTTGTGGAGGAAGATGTGAAAGAGGAGTTAATGCCACTTGGCTCAAGAAAAAAGACTTGTAAGCGTATACACCTAAAATCGGTCAATACAATTAATTAATTAAATACCAACTATTTAATTAATGAACTCCTTTAATTCATCTACTAATAAATAAATTTTTAATTTATTTATATAGTTCACACTTTTCTAAATTCTTCACCCTAAACCACATTCTTCTAAATTTAATTAAGTAAACAAATGACTATAGTTTGTTTTTATTTAATTAAATTTCTCCTCACTAAATTTTGAATAATTTCAAATTCAAAATTAGTCACATGTCTACAACACTTTTTGGCAATGTTATCAAATCTCACATGTAATTAAATATGACTAATATTTAAATTACATTTATCTTCAACAAACTTTTAACACATGACTTATTTCTCACACACTTTATTCCTTCATCCATTTGGCATGTTGCCCTTGGTTAAGGGAACATCCTCTTTGATTCTTCCATCTCCACCATTCATCCCTCATGTTTGAATCTAGACCGTCGATCGCTGCCACATCACAAGATGCTTTGAAAATCCTATAAATACAACCCTTTGCTACAACATTTTACATCACATCTTTTAGCAAACTTATTATGCAGGAATAGCTTTGTAGCATTGGAGCATTTAGAATTTGATCATTTAGCATTTAGCAAGTTGCATGGTTTTATCATTCTAACTTAGAATCATACCTTAGTTTGTAATTTCATTTTAGTTTATCATATCAATCGTTAATATTTGAGCATATGCAGAATCATTTTAGCTTTCTACGCAAGATTTGTATCACATAATCTAGCATCATTATCCATTTGTCAATATCACCATTATCATAACATCATGGCTTTTATCACATAGTTTATACTTCATGTAGGAACTTAGATTTATTTTATTATACAACATCTTGTTTCTCAAGTTGTCATTTTAACAATCATAGTGCACACATAAAATCTGAGAGCCAATATGATTCAATAAATCCTTGAGAATAGAGAACAATGGAACGTTTCTAAAGATTTGTTTTGATTTCATTTGATTAGTTTATGATTCAAATATTTAATATAATATGTCTCATTGATGTTTGTGTTGATTTACTAACTCCCACAAATTCACACACACATAAAATGGTGCCCACCGTGGGGAACAACCCCATTTATAACAATTTTCTAGAAAATTTCTTGCGAAGGTTGGATGTGATATTTTAGCATGATCGTGAGTTATTTTAGCACATACGACAACTCTTTTGCACATCCGAGGTCTGTTATGGCGCATACGACAAATATTTCAGTGCATTTGGGGTCTGTTATGACACATACGACATTTCTTTCGGTGCATCCAACAATTGTTTTAGCGCATTCAGGGAGTCTCTTAGCACTTTCAGTCAATACTTTAGCACATCCATTAATTCTTTTAGCACTTTAATTAGTTCTTGTAGCGCATACATGAGTTATTTTAGTGCATAGAGTAGTTATTTTAGCGCATTGGATGACTATTTTAGTGCATCTGTTCAAATTTGTAAAATCTTAAAATCCCAAGAACTAATTGTTGTTTTCTGCTTACAGGTGGGTGATACGCCAATCAAAGAAAAATTTATGCAACTACTAATGATTTATG
>VDFB02058242.1:746194528-746284331 GCA_007258455.2 Sequoia sempervirens | reverse complement strand
TTAACAAAAAAAATATCCAATAAAAATACAAAGAAAATCAAGAACAAGCTTCAGTGAGTCATAAAACTTATCCCAAAAGGATTTAGAAAAATATGATAATTTAAGTCAAAATATGGATGTTGTACACGTGCATGGTATGGTTAAAAAAAATGACTTTTAAATAGTGGTTTTTAGAAATGCCTATTAAAACTCAATTTGTACAATCTAGGTATTGAAATAAATTACATATTTGGAAACTAGACTCCGAGCACTACATTTTATGATTAGTGATTTTTTTAAAGATTTCATCTCTAAGTGCTTCAAATTTTAAGGTCAAATGTGTCAAATACTAAAAATCAGGGAAAACAATTCCACTTTTTGGCCAAAAAGTGGACTCAACTTCTTGCACACACCCGTATATTTTTATTCTTGGCTATTGATAAATTTATAAAGTGAGTTATTGTGATGATTAATCAAGTAGTAAAGTGTATATTATTAAGCTACATTTTATTAAAATCAACCATATTTACTCAATATGTGTGAATATTATACTATAATTTGTATAGATCGTCATATGAGTCGGATTCTATCTTTATTTGTAATTGAATATTATATGTGTGAATTCTTGATTTGAGGATGTGAGTATTAACAAAAATTCCATACCCTACAACTTCATTATTATATTTTTGTTTCCATTTTATCCCAAACCCATATGTCTAACTCAAAACATCACAAAATGGTATAAAATGGTGCTTCCATGAACTGCTAGAAAAGAATAACCTACAACACAAAGATGTCAAAAAATATAGAACCTACAAAAAAACTATGTTATAACATCATAAACATGTATATGGAAAAGACAATTAATGCATATAATAAAAATAATAGAGAGGAAATCTTATTCTATGAGAAGAATATAATGAGTATATTATTTGATTAAAATATAATATTTCGTAGATATTAAAACCAAAATAAAATAAAATATTCAAGATCTATATTACTCTATCACTAGGAATCAAGAAACCAGTTAACAATATGAATTTTATGTGCTAGTATACTCTATTTCTAGGTGATTCATAAAATTATCCAATGAATCACAGGTAATAACATTCTTATTACTTTGTTATTTTTGAATAAATACAATAATAGTGATTTAATGTTCTAGCATACTCTTTTGATAAGAAATCCTAACAAGGGTGGCCATGTCAAAGCATGTCTCTTTACTTAAGACCATAAATTATAGATGCTCTAGGAGCATGCTATCAATTCATGTGTGTGCTTGCATTTGTGACTGTGGATACATGTCTCCCGTTAAAATGATTTGATAAGAAAGGATGTAATTATTTTAAAGATATTAGATAGAAATAAATGTATTGTTATGGAATTAGAGAGAGGAGCACTAAACTAGTTCATTTTCATCTAAAAAAAATGTTAGAAGTAGGGAAAACTTTAGTGGCAAATCTTCGCCAATTGTTGAATATTAGATATCGACCAAGTCGAAATTGGAAAATTAATCATACCCAACAAGGTGGCCAAATCGCCTGGATTTTATAAATTATCAGTCCAATGCATGTCCATTTTCCATTGATTTATTTTATGAGGCATATTTAAGTAATCAATTCACCATAACAAACTACATGTTTCAAATGGATCGATTAATATTTTCACCTGGAATCTCGGAAGCATGTAATAAATCACCTACATGTTCACCAATACTATTAAAACAACATTATGTATCAGGACCCATTTCACTAATTAAAATTTACAAATAGTTGCTTGCGAGGACCCATTTCTTAAATTAAATTTTCAAATAGTTGCTTATGAGGACCCATTTCACCAATAACATTAAAAAATAATTACATTTAAGGACACATTTTTCCAATTGTCGTGACACCTCCATGCTAATTGCAGGGCCATAATCTCCTTGAAAATTACAACGTTCATTGTATAATCACGCGAGATTCACCAATTTTTAATATACCATTTAAAAATACCACAAAATTCACCAAATATGGATTTGATATAAATACAATCAAAACTGTCATTTATTCTTACACATTTTGTTCACTTCTGAACTTGTGAGCTCTCGATTCGGAAGTTGGACTTGGAACCTTGAAGTTGATTGTAGGCAAGTTACAAACTTACAACACAAGCATTCTTGCATTAACAAATAGCAAGTCAGTGAAAAGTTAAACTTAAAGGTGAGTGATCATTTCTTCATAGTGTTATAAGATTTCTTTATCTCTTTTCCATTCGTGCTTCAATCTTAAAGTTGATATTGAGTAGGGTATGGGACCTATATTCTTTGTCCTTAAACAAGAAGACATTTTTTTTCTAGCTTTTATTTGAAGTGAGAGATCAATATATCAAGTAGCAAGTGCAACAATGGTAAGAATCCTCAAGGCGGTGAAGGGACTGGGAGGCCATCAAAACGTAGAGTTACCATACATTATTACTTTGGAAATGGAGATGTTTTTGATCCATCAAATCAAGATGGAGCTACATCATCAACTCTTCCACCAAATATTAATGAAGAAGGAATTCAGAATACCTTACCACCACTAGAAGTTCAAGGTGATATTTTCATTGAGTTAAATGAGTCAAATGAGGATGGTAATACCACATAAGATGTTTCAAGGGATAACCTGGTTAGCCAGAATGAGATAATTGACTTGGATGATTTTTGTATCAAGAAAAGAAAAGGAAAATCAAAAGTGGGGTGCGAGTGGGAAATGACAAGGAATTTTTAGCTTTTTGGGTGTCAAAGTACCCATTCATTGTACTAGTGGAGAAAGAAAAAAAGGATGAATCTCCAACATAATGCAACTGTATGATTTGCAATTGGAAATATAAAAGAGACAAGAAGTTGCAGCTAAAGTTTGACACTATAGAAAAACATATCGGTAAAGTTTATGAAAAACAAATCATAGACTGATAGGAATAATCAGTACTACAATGGAATCAAAGGAAGAATATCTTCATGTTAAGTATGTCATGAAATATGAAGAGCATAAGAAAAGAATGTTGAAGCTTGGTGCATGTCAAGGTACAATTAAGGCTCAATTCAGAAAAGCAATGGAAGGAGCACAAAAGGAAAAAACTGTTTGGACAAGTGTTATTTTTCATATTTTGTCCAAAGGGCATCCTATGACAGACTACCTAGAATATTTTAATTTATTATCTTTTTTGGGTGTTCCTTACTTTCCTGATGCATATTGGTCAATAAAAACTAGATGGGAATGGGAAAACTGTCTTATTGCAGTGGAAAATCAAGATTTAAAGGAGAAAGTAAAAGATTTAAACTTCATTGCATTATCTTTAGATGAAGTTACTATGGTAGATAATACTTCTTGGGTCTGTATGCATGTGTATACTATAAAACAACATGTTCACCAAACTCATCTTCTTTGTGTTCATAAAACAAAGGATAGATCAACATCATAAAATCTATTTGAGCTAGTCAAGAAATTTTTGAATGAAATTATAGGTATGGATGACTTGACAATTGCCAAAAAGTTGGTGTGTGTAGGAGTTGATGGAGCTGCAGTAATGCAAGGTCACAAGAATGATGTTTTCACAAAGTTACAAACTACTTGTGCACCATACATGCTTGGCATTCACTGCATGGACCACAAAATGAATTTAGCATTTAGAATTGTAAGCAAGTTTCCTATAGTATCAAAAGTTGAAAATCTAGTTTGCGAGCTCTACGCATACTTCTACCAAAGTCCCAAATGTTTTGCGGAATTTCAAAATTTTGCTGAGGGAATAACAGCAGGAAACAAGCTTCTCAAGGATGTTAATACCAAATGGATCTCCCTTCATGGACCAATGTAATGAGTTCTTTCAAAATATCAATCCTTGATTGGTGTAATGTACGAGCATCGCAACACAATAGACAAATCTCTTGACCTTTTACATAGGTTAAGCGATATAGAGACACTCTTGACTTTAGCTAGTATTCTCCCCATGCTAGATGAAATGAAAAATATTGTGAAGAAACCACAAGATAGAACTATGTATTCTAATGAATATGCCAAACTATGTAGAAATACATGCATGGACCTTCATCATATATATCTAGAACTAACTTGTAAAAGCCCAAATTTTTTCATGTGGCAAAAAATTATAGATTTGAATCAACCTAATAATTATTTATAATTTAATGCAATCGGTAACTTATGTACGTGGATTTGAGATACAAATGTACCATTGTATGACAACCAAGTGCTCTATCAGAGAAGAACCTATTACAAAGGAATCTTTTAATGATATTGTTAAATCTGTTAGTGATAATTTGAAGGAAATTGCAAAATGTCTTTCCACAGAGATTTATGATAGATTCCCTTGACAAGAAATAATTAAAGCCATGGGTATTATGTATACTCAATTTTGGATAAACCAAGATAGCCCAACCTATTTTCATGATAAAGTAAAAATCTTGTTCAAACACTTTTTGAAAAGTGTAAAATGCAATGAGCAGAGAATAGAAGGAATTATAAATGGAGATAAGATTAGACAACAATGTAAGAATTTTTCAAGAAGAATGATGGACCAGTATGATTCCATGGAGAATCCCTTTGAACCAGGATCAATAATAAAGGCCTAGACAAACTTAGGTCAGCGTGAAATATTACATGGTTCGATATCAGAATATTTCAAACTTGTTGATTTATGTCAAACAATGATATTGGGGTTCGTGGAGGATGAGAGAGTTTTCAGTTCATTGGCATTTTTGAAATCAAAGATAAGAAACAAACTAGACAAGAATTTGTAAAATTGCTTGAGGGTGAAAGGAACTATGTATAATGTCAAAACTTTTCCTTTTGAAAAGGCACTCACAATCTGGAGGTCCATTTACGAAAGAAGAGGGTTGTGCAACAATCCAAACACCGGTACTAGTGGCACTAGCAATGGGACAAATGATTGTGACACAATGAATGTTGAATTTAAGATGCAGGGCGAAGAAAATGAAGACCAGACTCAGAATCATGATGGCTCTTTTACTTTATCTCAAGTTGAACGTCAATTTTAAGACCCTAACTCCATTTGGGAAATGGAAGTGAATTAGCATCTTTTAGGTATTTATACTGTACTTCATGAATCATTTTCCAAACTGTAGTTGATGATATTTTATATTGTATTCTATGGACCATGAAATTGTGAATCATTGTACTTCATGATATTTTATTTTATATTGCACTTCATGAATCATATTCCAAACTGTAGTTGATGATATTTTATATTGTATTCCATTAAATTGTGATATTTAATATTTTATATTGTATTTCATGATATTGAATTTGATATGTGATTTTGCATCATTTTAAGATAAAAACACTTGTCACTTATCACACTACTTATAAATTCCTATTGCATTGTCATTCACACAATATTTGATAAATAACTTAAAGGAATATTAATCCATTCCTTGAATAGAAGCTCACAGTTCAACATCCATAACATAAACACATGATGAGATATGACAAATTATAAGTAACCCTTGATTATTTTGAGTCAAAAGATAGTGAATACAATACTAGAGAGAAAGATAGGTCGATATTCAAAATTAAAGAAATACACTTAAGTATTTGAGTTGGGTTTTGTTATTATAGAGAAAAATTACAATATTTCCTATATGTGCTACAAAATAGCTTACAATAGGCGTCCCAAAATATGCTTAAATCTAGTTGTCTTTCTAATTTGGGTGTGTCCTAAGGCTTAGGGTTTCAGCTAGGGTCTATGTGTGCCTTAAACCTCTTGAAAAAACCTTAGTGTCAATCTCTTTGCATATGTTCTATTTCACAGTTGACTGGTTATCACCCATTCTAGGTTTCCTAAGTTGCCACTTATGCCATTGAATCCATCTAGTTATTGGCCCCTTGAGCCTAGTATTCTTGGTCATTTCCCATTGATTCATTATAAATATTGCTTCATATTGTGCGGGTCGTAAATCTTTTAATATTTTCCCTTTTTCCTAGGTCCAAGTCTAATATTTTCCAAGGTCTTTCTATGTCATAAACCTAAGAAAATGACCACATTTTAAGTCATGTAATAATTGCACATGCTTATTAAAGTCCTTAGTAATGCTTGGTGGGTCCCATTGAGTGCATTCTATTAGCTCCCCTCCAACCCGTGGGATTAAAATAATGAAATTAAAAATTCAAAGGGATGGTGGGCAGGTGACACCTGTCCACCCTCTTGGCAGACCCTAACACTATTCAAAGGCACCGATGGCCGAGGGTTACTAGATCAATGGTTAAAATGTGTTCTAGGAAATGAATCTCAGTCGTTCCCTACAATCCCTAAAGGGACCCACTTTCAAATCTAGGCTTGTGGAGGGATAGCAGGTGAATTCCATGTGGCATCATCACCACCGTCCATAGAACTATTGAAGACATAGAAATATTTAGTGAAATATTTCTCGATAACCATTGAAGGGTTAAACAACATGCTACTAAAAGGATATATGAGCATGTGTAGAATTGTTCAACGAGATGTTCTAATCTCAACCATCTATTGCTAAAGGAGGATATACGTTATGGTCACTGGCCCATCAATTAAAGGGGAATCAAGTTGATGGCCATTGGGTTGATCAGGGTCATTTCTTGTTCTAACCGTAGATCTAAAATGTGCAAATCTCAGAGGGCTAGCGGGTGGGTGACACATGGCTTTCTTGTCGCCTTATAGAGCATGGTGGGGCCATGATGCTGATGAAGGAGATGTACACTTGTTGGCAATAGAACACAACAGACATTGAGTCAACTAAAAAGCAAGTATTCAAACTTTTTTGACTCCATCTAAGCCGCACACTGGTCCACATCAAGATTGAATACACGATGGACATTCAAAGTTTCTAAAATGTACACCATTGACTTGTTTTGGTTCACGCAAATGAACACTAATGGTAGAGTTGACAGTTTTATGTCAAATTGATTGCTTTATTTGCCATAAAATCTTTCCTTAAATCTTATTGTTGATTGTTAAAGCATTATCAATGCATCCAATGCTTATTGCAGATCTGTTCGAGCATTTGACATCATGAAATTAGGGTTTTTTGCGTCGTGCAACTTTTAAGTGAAATTTACCTCTCTTGAACTTGAATTTACCCTAATTTTAAATGACCATAATTAGGGTTTTCAAGCATCTTCAAAACCAATAAAAGAATTTAATGCATCTAAGGATTTCTCGTTGTAATTTTCAAGCTCGTTCAACAACCAGGATTAGGGTTTTCAAGCGTCCACAAAACTAGTAAGTAAAATTGTTATCTTACTTCTCAATTATTTGAAAATTTGTTGAAATTATTTGCTTTATCATTTTGTCATTAGGGTTTTTGGTTTGTTTCATTTATTTTAAGGTTTGACATTCAATTCGAATGATTAGCCTATTTAGTCCTATTTTTTCCTTGTGTCAAACCCATACCGTAGTTGTAATCTTGTAATTTGTTGAGAAGTAAACCCTAGTTTGCACAAACTCTATAACTATGGCACCTAAAGTTAGCATTTGCATCAAAAGGCTAGTCTTCTAAGTTGAAACCTACAATGAGACCTCTGGTACAAGACTTAACCGAGCATTTGGTATCCTCAACCTCTGAGAAACCAAAGAGGAAACTTATGTACCATGACCCTAGAACTAAATTTGGTATCACTAATAGATATTGTACAATTAAAGATGTTGCTCTACCATACTCCAAATGAAGTCTTTTCCATGGATGGTTTGGAAATACGAATGTTGGTATCCCTTTTTGCAACCCCTGGAGGTTGGACATGGGTAAAATAGTTGTGCCTAACACGTTCATAGATGTTGATCTTCTCAAAGAAATCACTACGAACTATGACCCTCAAGTTAGGGTTATTAGAGCTCATGATGGAAAATATATTGTATAGGTAAATATATAATAGTTTGCATATGTTTTCAAGTTGAACACTTGGAGTAGTGACATGATTGAGATTGATGAGCAAAATCTAAGGGAGGAATACTTGAAAGTAAAACACAATTTTAGGGTATCAATCTTGATAAATTTTCTAATATCAGTGGGGAAGGGAAAAGGGAAAAGAAAGATTGCATTGGGACCCTCTAATGTTGATCCCCTGCCTATTAAGTATTTCCAACCATATTTTCAAAATACCTTTTACTCCCTCTGCCAAATTCTAGGGTTTGATCTTGGCTCTAGCATGCCAATGGCCCATATGTACATGGTTGCAAGTATCCAACACCTTAACATAAATTCCTTATGTGATTTTTCCACCTATATAGCAAAGGAAACTCACAAAGGATTGGTGGCCTTGAAGGATGGGAAACCTAGTGTCATATTTTGGTGGCTTTCACTCTTTATGCATATGTTTCTTTTCAAAGGTGCAAGCTACTTTGGTCGAGAGATGGAACTTAAAAGGGTTGTGGATGGCATTAAAATTTTGGTGCAGTCATGGACCCCTATATTAGATAGGAATGAACAAAAGACCAACTATGTGATTGCTACAAATCTTTTTGCCACCAAAGTGAGACAGGCTCTAATGGTGGATGTACCTAGGATCCCTAAGGAGTTACATGATTTTTTGACGCCTGCTTAGAGGAGGCCTAATCTGAATATTGGCCGCAACTGGGGGAATGTAATTCCATATAAGGATTTTATAGTTCTAAGGGAATTTGGAACACAATTGACACCCCATATACTTCCCATGGAAGTGACTTTGAGGATTGGATTTTTGGAGGTGATGTGGTAGCTAAGGAATGTAGATGATTTCTTCTTGGATGAGAGTGAAAGGAAACTTTCTTCCCTACATAAATTGTGTTTGTAGATTTTGTAATGATAACACATGGACTGAAGAATATTGTGGACCACTATCTTAGGCATTACAATATGAAGGTTCGGGCATACAATACATATGATCATGAGGGGTTCGTAGCCTAGTTAATGAGGAGAAATAGGGGAGGTTGATATGTTCACACCCACACTATGCCTAAGGACCTCATTAGAAATATTTTTGACCTTGATGTCCAAGCTGATAGGATGAGGAATTGGGGTGTTTTTGTAAAATTAGAAAGAGAAATTAAGGTAAAAGAGATCGATTTTAAAGCTTTGTCAGATATTACTGACCCAATTTTGAATATTGATGTTGTGATTCAAAATTTTGATATAGTAGAAAAAATGAAGGAGGTAAAGGTATCACAAGATAAGGGGAAATTCCCTATCACAAATGAAGATTTAGTTGTGCAGCCTTCTAAGAAGTTGCATGATTAGTCAAGGAGGAAAAGCACAATAAATAAGCAGCAAATAGTCATAACTCCTGCACAATATTAGGAGTCAAAAGTGTAGTCTCCATAGTAGCAACTACTTCCATTATCACCGCAACATTCTTTTTCCCCTAAAATAATTGAGTTGGATTCTATAATTAGAGAATCATCCCCTCCAAGGGAGCCATCAATAAAGAAGCAAAAGATTGAAGCTCCTGGTTTGGTTGACTATTCTGCAGGGAGTTAGATGATTAAAT
Source organism: Sequoia sempervirens (assembly GCA_007258455.2). Lineage (NCBI taxonomy): Eukaryota > Viridiplantae > Streptophyta > Pinopsida > Cupressales > Cupressaceae > Sequoia > Sequoia sempervirens. The sequence goes on along the minus strand of VDFB02058242.1, from coordinate 746,274,861 downwards.
TTCTATAACTAATGAGGAAATAATGCATCAAATGTCATCTCCTCAAGGGGAAATAATATCACAAACTTTGAGCCTTAGGTTGAGAAAATCTTACCTAAGTAGAATAAATAATGCAGGGGATGTTAGACTCTAATCCTATGAAAGCTTTATGGAAGATGACCAATTTGTCAAGACACAAGCTTTACAGGAGTATGTATGGAGAGAAATGAAGGACGAGTATGTAAAATTGGTGTAGACAGGGAGAAGTGAAAGCCCCAAGAGATTATTGAAGCTAAGGTCTGAGATGAGATGAGGGCCAAATATTTGGACATTTTTGTTGAAGAGGGAAAGGAATTGGTGAGAAAGAATGGAGTGTTATTACTCCCAAAATGGGACCTGGCATCAACAATTTCTTTTAACATTGTCAGAAGACAAGATGCCCCCATTTTTAATAGTGAAGAAGAGGTCACATTGGCCTTACAGGGGTCAATCTTCAGTCAAGAGTGGGACACTCTTGCAATTTGGGCCTTAGCCCCAACCACTAAAAAACCTAAAGTTGCAGAACCTGCCCCAAGTGTAAGAGGAGGCTTGATTACAAAAAGAGTTTCAGATACATCCTCCTTAGAGGTAGCAACCATGAGTGTTAATGTGGCACAATTCACCAAGGCCACAATTGAGTCATTAATGGAGGAAAGAAATAGTTTTAGAACCAAATATAATGAAACAGTTGCTAAGTACAACTCAAACCAACAAAAGATGGATCAAATGCAAACTAAAATGGCTCTTTGGAAATGACAGTTTCAATCATTGCAACTTGGTACCTCACATGTTGCAATTTTTCCTCCTCCTTCCCCAATTCTTTCACCTCCTCAAACTCAAGAGGAGGCTACCCCCATTGAATCTGAAGATGTACAAATGGCACAATCAGCTCCTGAATCATCAGATGCCCCTCAATTTGAGGAAATTTCCAAGGAGGAGCTGACAGAAAATCTCAAGACTTATGAAGATAGGATGGATGATCTTGTTCATTTGAATAATATGAAGATTGTGACAACAATGCTTGAGCACTTGAATAAGGGGGTAGAGAAAAGATTAATTAGTATCCATGCTAATTATTATTTAATGTTTGATGCTATCAAAAAGCTTGATAGAGATAAATAAATTTCCATTCCTTTAATGGATAAATGGATTCCAAGGGCTCAAATGTTGAGGGATATGGTTGTTGCATCCTCTCATGATGTAGAATAGCCTCCAAAGATACTTCCAACCCTAAGATTTGTAATAGATATAACTGGTTCTCAAGGATTGATTGAGCCTTTCAAGGTGAAGAGTAAAGAATTGGTTAATAAGTTTGATGATTAGAATTTTGGTCTCCTTCCAAACATTTTGAATGAGATGGGTGAGGCTAAATCCTTGCGAGAGTGGAAATACAAGACAACTCAAGTGATAACTTCCCAGGCCAAAATAATATGTGATGAAATGGATTTGGATATGTTGAGGAACAATATGGACATGCTCGTGCATAAAGGGGTTTTCCTTGAATATTTTGATAAGGAGGAAAATCAGGTGGCAATCAGGTATACCCTATACAGAGAAAAGGAAAATGATATCATGTGATTTAAGTGGCCAATAGAGGAGGAGTTTGCTAATGGAAGTCCAATTATATTGACATATTGGACATATAAATTACTGCAAATTGGAGTGGGTGAAAAATTTTGGTTGGTGGTCTGTAACAATGAAGTTTAGGAGGGAAAATGCAATACATGGCCTGGAATTAGTATAGATTAGGCCTTGGATATATCAACGTTCAAATATTACACTTTCTCAATTTCAAATGTGGTGACAAGGACTGCAGATGTGGAATTACTTTGGAATATTCTCTCTTTCATTTTATGCTTTTCTCCTACAATTTTTTAAAGCACGTGAAACAAGTTTTTAGCTCGTGGAAGAGATTACTTTGCAATTTTGCACCGAATAAAGGATCCTTTTGGAAGGCAAGAGAATCTGCACCAACAAATGGAAATGGTTTTTGTCTCATATGAAATTCTCCCTCGTATTTGGAAATGCAAATGTAACTACCTTTGGGGACATTTTGAAATTGAAATTGAAATGTAAGTCAAGTAAAATGTGACTAAATGTGTAATTTTTCCCAAATCTTGTTTGCTCCCTTGTTCTTATAAAAGGGAATTCAAGGCCAATTGCATGAGTCTTTGGTTGAAAGAGTTTTTGAACTCATGTAAGAGAATTTTATAATTTGAGCAAAAATAAATAGAGTTAGTTTTGAGTCTTAGGTATGAATTCAAGTTTGTAATAGGCATAATGGTTTTATAGTACTAATGGAATTTGAATGAGAAAATGCATATTCTAGAATAGATTCTCTCCTTCTATATTTTTTCATATGAATTATTAATAAAATGATCAAGGATCCTTCTATTGGTCTTCTATCGTTTTGGTTGAATGTATGATTTTATCTTTGCTTTAATTCAAAGAATTAATTAAAATGCTCTGATGGAATCATAGGTTTGTATGACTAAGTATGAGGATTTGATAAGTATTTCTTGTTCTGGGAGTTTTGAGTTGTTTTATTGTAATACAATATCACAATAGTCTGCAAATGTTGAGTTGGGTCATTGTTGCATTACTCAAATTTGATTTTTTTGCCCATGGATAAGACAATGTTCTTGAAGCCATTGAGTTGGCCCTGCCTTTCAAAGAACAAATTCTTAAAGAAAAACATTCATACACCTTAAATTTTTTAAAAGTTTCATGAGAAGTCATCCAATCTCTGCTTTAGATGATTATCTGTCAGAGAATTATCTAGATTCTTGAAGGATTTCATCTAAGTTGCAATCTATGGGAATGTATATGTTATTTATAATATCTATGATGAATGGCATAAGAGTATCATTAAGTACATTGTAGGGATCACCCTCATAGGTCTTGTAGAGCCCGAAGTGTAGAGGGAAAGCCTAGCAAGCTTTCACCTAGTTGTTGGCCAATCCTCACCATTGTTGATCATTGAATTATGGAAAATTCATACACAATGGGTGAGATCAAGTTTGGTTCATTAAAAACCACCAACAAGTAGATCCTAAAGTGTAGGAGGAAAGCATTGTTTCTTTCACTTGTTTTTTGGCCAATCCCTTCAGGGTGCTGAGTATTGGAAATGGAAATTTCATAGTGTCCTTTGAAGATCATCTTGGTTCTTAAAAAATAACTAATAGGACCTTACCCTTAGAAAGCTCTAGGTTGCAAACTTAACAACCCTAATTTAAACAGTTGAGGATTACCAAGAATTTTATGCTAGGGTTTTAGGATAATGGGGTTTTAGAAAGCCCTAGGTTGTAGACCTAACAACCCTAATTTAACCAATTGAGGATTACCTAGAATTTTATATTTCAAACTGTAGCTGATATTTTATATTGTATTCTTTTAAATTATGCATCAAATTGAATAAATTAACATATTTTTAATAATTTCATATTTTAGTTGTGTTAAAAATGTACTCAGTGATTCATCACTCAACTCAATGCTTAATAATATATTAACAATAGTAGCATATACAACAATGAACATCAATGACCGTTTAATGTGTATCTAGTAGTTGAAACCAGGCTTTTTCTTCAAATGATAAAATAAATAATACAGATAATTGAACATCAACACGTTACTAAATTTGAGTTTTTTATTAATTTTCACATGAAGGAATACATAGAGGCATTGGCAATGCAAAATCTTGCTCAAAGACAACTCTGCATAGAGCTAAGTTAGAACTTGGAAACTCATATTACCAATAACAAATCACTATATCACCTTTTCTAGCAACTTCCACTATTCATGGGTTGGAATTGTCATTTGTTCTAATTGATGTTGTTTGACTTGAAAATTTGTTAACAATTCATGATTGAAAATTGGAACTTGTCTTGAATTCTTTAGTCAAAATTGTATTCAAGGTTATTAGTGGTTTGATGGAATCCAAATAGTTCACCACATCTGGGTTCTAAGGAAACTGGTCCAAATCAATCTTCCTTGCACCCTCCATCTTCTTTCTAAAATCATCATTTCCAATGAATCACTCATTTTTGTCAAAAGCCTCTAGAAAACCAAGCTCTATGAATTTCCTTACCTTTTCATCCAACTTCATCTTGTTTGCAGCCAAATGCACATATTCCTTTTTTTCACACATTCTCAAACACTATTGAATGATAGATGACAACATCATTGAGGCGGCAAGCTGATTATTAATCCCTTTTGATTTCAAATCATTGTCACTAACTTTGTAGAATGTTTTTTGAACTTGATTTGTAAATTTCTCTAATGCCAACATATTTTTGTTGTCCACTAAATATTTGTTGAGCTTCTTATAATGTAGTCTGATAGTATCAATCAATTGAAACAATTCACACAAATGATCAATCCTCTACATTATTTCATCCCAAATCTTTTGTTTCATATGCCTCATTGTTTCTCTATAAAATGTAGTTAACTTATTTTGACAAGAGTTAATTTCATTTTTTGCTTCCATCAGCTCTACCGCCAATCTTTCATTTTTTTTCTCTTTCTCCAATTTTTGTTCCCACTATTCACTTCCTTTCCTAATGCTTTTTCTTAATTTTTTTGATGTTGATTTTTCCTCATCATATTTCTTTTTTCTCTCATCTAACCTTTGCTTTAGTTCATTCACTTCTCTCTCATTTTGTTTATCCTCTTTGCTTGTTGATGTAGAGGCATATTTTTTTATTATTTTTTCTAATTCATTGCTCTTGTTATCTATTGCTTTCCTCTTTTCTTTCTCATTTGCTAGGTCTTCCTATAACTTTTCTATTTGAATCTGCAACCTTTTTTCTCTCTCTCTCTTGCTTTAGCAATGATGTGTACACCAATTCATTGTTCTTCTTTGATACATTAATTTTTTCAATATTTTTGAGTCTAGAAAAATCCAATTGTAAACTACTCACCTGAAATTCATATCGATCCATCTGATTTGTTAGCTTATTTTGAATTGTGGGAACAACAATCATGTACTCCATGATTTCTTTATTTATGTCAAATGTGGGTAATACCATGGTTGTTGCAGGCTCTGAAGTTACAACAAACACACTCTCCATCAGTTGTTTCTTTTCTTTTTTATACAATTCTAATTTATTTTTAAACTCTTCAATGTAATCAAAACCTAGGGACACAGGAACAATGGAATGCTTGAATGGTGAAGGAATAGGAGTAATTGCAGTTGCTAATGTTGTTGCAACCACACTAACTATGGGACTAGGAGTTCCTTTAAATAACTTCTTTGTTGTGGAAATGGTAGTTGTTGTTGGAACTCGACCTGTAAAAATCCTTTGCCTCTTTTGTATACCTTGATCACTTGGTGTTTGTGTGGTATCTTGTATTATTGTCCTCTTGTGTGTAATTTTTTGTTGTAGCACATGTTGATCACTACTAGTACTACTACCCATACCATCACCACTAGTGGTAGTGGCAGTTGCACTAGGTTCTCCACCATGGGTATGTCTTTGTTGTGATTATATCTAGCCTTGAGGATTAGGATTTGAATCTCTAACAAAATGAATTGTTTTAACTATACCTGTATTCCCTTGCTCTACTTTATTAGCTCCAAGGCTAGATTCATCAACTATTTTTCTATGCTCTACATCTGTTATCGTCCAAGGGCCTTGTCGTTGGGACCCCAAAGGACCACCTTCATAACCTATTTTTTTGGCTATGGCTACTCCTAAAGTATATCCTTCTTTTGTGGACTCACTTAAACTAGGTTTGACATAGCTTTGTTCTCCCCTATCATCATTAGATTCATCATCAGTTTCTTGATCTTCTTGTTCATTCAGATGCTCTATATTCCACAATTTTCTAAACTCACAATCTTCTTTGTTATCTCCAAAGTCTACAAGAGTTCTCGGTTCACCTAGATCCTTCCTCATAGACCAAAAGGCAGTAATTTTTTATCGTGTCCAATATATATTTGTAACTTCCTTATCTAGAGAATCTTGTATTTTTACTCTACTAGATGGTTTATCACTTTTTTCATAAAAAATTTTGCACCTCCTAATTGTCTTTCAGTGCAATGCCATAATTTCTACTGACAATTGTTCAAAAGAAATACCTTTCTCAACAACACTTTTCTCCATTTCTATTTTGACCTCATCCCAAGAATCCTTTTTTCTCAAGTTTTCAAGCAAGGGTTTACTTTGATGTTGAATTCTACTTGTAGCATCCCTATTGGCCACAATCATTGATTTAATGGTGTCACATGGATCATACTGCTAGTGACAAAAAACATCAAAATTCAAAAAATTCAAAAGATCATGTGCTACACTAAATGCTTTTTCTCTCCAATGTGAACCCTCCACATGAAAAAGGTAAAGAAGGAAATAATTTCTTCTTTTATTGATTGAAAAATTCTAGTTCATTAGTACTCTACATCTGCCTTACATATTCCAATGCAAAAACCCTTTTCGTCACATGTATTGGAATTTTGTATGACTCTACTCTCGATCCATAAAATCTTAGCATAGTATATTCTTCCATTAAGTACCAATCAGCCAATTGTATTTATTTTCCTAGTTGAATGCAATTTCTACATGATAGGAAATCTAGGCATTGGTGTATTTTTAATTGCTTTATCTCATGCATCCTTATCTCAGTGGTCCAATCATATATTGGAGCCATTTTCTTTTCCTCAACATTACTGTAGGGTTGAATCTAAAGCTTGTTGGTTTGGAACATTCCACTAAATTTGAATAGAAAAAAATAGCACAAGTAGGTTGTGAACCTAAATGTCTTAGTGGAATTTGAGTGTGCACCTCCTATAATAATTAAAAATTGTTCATGCATGGATTCTACAATGTGCTCAATAAAGTTATATTTGACAGGTTGAGATGGAAAAAAAAAATGGATATTATATACCATTTCAAGGAGACTTGCACCCACTTCCCAATTGCTATCTAGTCTGAGGAAAAATGCTAGCATGGAAATAGTATCCTAAACCCATGGTCTAAAAATATTAAAATCATAAGGAGGCTTATGATTACCTTTCAATTTTTTTTAACTTGTATGTTATCATGAACTATTTTATTCATGAAAGAATTTTTCTCCCTTTCATCCACTGCTTCATAATCACTAGCAAGATTTTCTAGGTCAATGTGGACATTTCCAAATTCTTCGATTGTAAACTACTACAAGAATGAAGGTGTTGTCATTGATGTCAATTGGTCAATTGGTTATCAATCGGTTGCTATTGTTATTGATGTAATTGATACAGGGTATTGATTGTATATTTCTAGGATATTAAGAAAATTGTAATGAAGAAATGTTGTAGGTGTTCACTGGTTGCTCCAGGTTTTGCTCCAGGATTTGCTCCTATGTTTGTGTGGTTCAGATATGTTGATCATGGTTGTTGGAAGATGCTATATCCATATTCTTGGCTTCTGATTCATTGTACAGTGTGAGTTATGTTCACCAGTTGTGAATTGTGGTTTTCTGTGTATTTGGCTAAGGTTCAGGAAAATGTTGTTGGTTTGTATTTCCTTTGGGCTAAGTCGTATGACTTGTAGTTCTAGAGTTAATTTGTTATGATCATTTTGAAGATAATTTTATCGTTTGGAAAGATTTGATTGTGCTAAGGGTTGTGTGTGCTTAATTGTTTTATGTGTTTTACACGGGTTTGTCCGACCTTGTGTTGAACACGACCTTCAAATTTGATGAAGCATGTTGGGACCTATTTGGGTCCTCATAAATCATTTGTTTGGGTCTCCCTCATTCGAATTCCACCCTAGGATTTTTTGGCACCAACCTAATTTTAATTTAATGATGGATGGCTGACTTTGGATATGTTTCAAAGTTGAAGATGGTATAAATATAGGATGAGTTAGTGGTGAAAGATGGAAAAATAGATAACTGCAAAGAAATAGAGTAGATAGATGTGAAATATATGTGAATCAATGTGTGTGTGTGATGTAAGTGTGGCAGATCAGTGTGAAGTCTAAATGCTAAGTTTATGGATGCACTGAGCTGAAGGTGTACTCTATCATTCATGCATGTCTGCAAGTGGTTGAGTAAATTGTGGTGAAAATATCAGTTGCATTAAGATTATCTTCTCTCTATAACATATCTCTTCTATCTTCTTTGTATCTTTGTGGTAGTTAGCCCTTTGGGTGGTTAACCTTGTTGGATAGTGAGTCCTTGTTTTGGATAGTGAGTCCTTTTTTTGCTAGTAAGCCTTTGGAATCAGTTTTGATATTCTCTATAGTGTGATTTAATCCTCACCGTGGTTTTTTCCTCATTGGGTTTTCCACGTAAATCTAGTGTTATTGTGTTTATGTGATGGTTTTTAGTTTTTGCACTTGCACTTAATGTTTAAGCATTTTAGTAGAGTTAAGGATTTGCGATTGATCTAAGTTCCAGTGAATGTTTTAAAGTTTAAATTTGCTACAATTGATTCACCCCCCTCTCATTTTTCTTGTTCAAAAATTGGTATTAGAGCTTGGTTCCTTGGAGAAGAGCTTAACCGCTTAAGGAAGGTCTGGGATGGTTGGAAAATTTACTCATGATTATCTGAGGTTTGATGGAACTAATTATGATAACTAGAAAATACTTATGGAAGAATATCTGGATTATTGTGGATATGATGTGGAGAAAGCTTACAAGAATCCTTACACTCCTCCTGCTAATGGTCTGAGTACGGATGATGAGATCAAGGCACATGAAGTGAACAATAAAGTGAAGTACATTTTGAAGAATAGTCTTGTACATTCCAATTTGATTAAAGTTTAAAATATGAAGGCTGTTAAGGAAGTCTATGACGTTTTGGAAAAGGCGCATGAAGGAGATGAAAGAGGAAAAGAGGAAAAGTTGAAATATTTGGAGACACATTTTGAGCTCCTACATATGTCTAAAGATGATAATGTTAAAGCTTATGTATAGAGATTGGATAAGGTAGTAGTTGGAATGCAAGGACTTGGTGCTACAATAAATGAATCTAGGATTATAAAGAATATTCTTAGAACTATCCCTAATGCTTACAGCAAAAAGGTATGTTCTATTGAAGAACATATAGATTACAAGACTTAAACTAAAGATCAATTGTTGGGAACTCTGACATCGTATGAGATGAGAAAGCCAAATTTGAGAAATGGATCTAAATCAAAGACTACTTTTAAGGCTACAAAAGTTGAAGATCCAAATGAAGAAAATATTGATGAAGTAGAAGACAACTTTGTGAGAAGGATGAAGAAAGGCTTTGGCAAGTATGAAGGTAAGTTACCCTTTAAATGCTTTAGTTGTGGAGGAATAGGACATTATGCTTCGAGGTGTTCAGAAAGAGCTAAGAGGAATAAACAAAGATATGAGAAAGAAAAGAAAGGTAAGAAGATCAACAGAGCATATTATGTGAATGAGGATGCTAGTATATTTGACGAGGAATCTGATTATGGAGATCCTGATGATAATGAATGCTTGTTCTTGGCTATAAAATTTTAACCTACTTCTACTAATTCTGAAAAATAGGTGAAATAATTCCCTCTGGAGAAGGGGAAAAATGAAGGTACTGTAATCTCTTCCCTACATGTTAAACAAGAAAAGAACTATTTGGTTTTTGATAGTGGTTGTTCACATCACATGAATAGTGATAACAATAAGTTTGTTAAACTTGAAAAGTATGATGGAGGCTTAGTTATGTTTTGAGATGATATTGGTGCTAAGATTTATAGGATAGGTTTAGTAAGTTTTGATGGAAAGCATAATACTGATGATGTCTACTATGTTAAGGGCTTAAGGAATAATCTTTTGAGTGTTAGTTAGATGTGTAGTAAAGGATATAATCTTGTATTTGAAGATGAGAGATTGGAAATCTGGAAAGGATTCAAAACAATGATTGTTGCAAGAAAGAAATATGAAGGAAATATCTATCAACTTAAGGGTGCTAATAGATGATGCTTTATGACTCAGATTAATGACATTTGGTTGTGGCATCAAAGAATTTGTCATATGAATTTTGATAACTTGGGGAGGATTAGTGCAATTCAGGCCGTGAGAGATTTACCAGGGATTACAAAGCCTATTAATGCTATTTACGAGATTTTTCAATTTGGTTCAAGAAAACAAGAAGCCATTACATATCAAAGGAATAATCTACTATTGGACTACTAGATTTAATTCATATAGATCTCTGTGGTCCTACAAGGTGAATGGTACTTTATGCTTTTGATTGATGATTATTCTAGATATACATGGGTTACATTTCTTAGAGAAAATTTTGATGCATTAGATAGATTCAAGACATTTAAAGCTATGGTTGAGAATGAAGTAAATTTGAGGATAAAATGCTTAAGGTCTGACATAGGTGGAGAATTCACCTCCCATGAGTTTAATATGTTTTGTGAAGTGCATGGAATTAAAATACATTTATTTGCTCTGAAAACTCCTTGGCAGAATGGAGTTGTTGAAAGAAAGAACAAAACAATTCAAGAGGCCACTAGATCAATGATTATTGAGGCTGGTCTATTAGAAGTTTACTGGAGAGAAGCTATTCACATTGCTATTTATGTATTCAATCGATTCCAAGAAAGATAAAATAGTACAAAGACCCCCTATGGGCTATGGTGTGGAAGAATTCCTACTATTAAGTATTTCAAGGTATTTGGAAGCAAATGTTATATCAGAAGAGATGAAGAAACTTTAGGAAAGTTTGATGCAAGAAGTGATAAAGGTATTTTTCCTGGATATTCTAATAAAAGCAAAAATTAAATTTTTTTTTGATAGAATAAGTAGGGAAGGGCCCTGATCCCATGGAACAAAAGCAGATCAAAAAGAACAGTCAAGGTGGGAAACAACACCACCAACCAAACCAAAAAACAGCTTCAGGTTGGCACGTAGGCCCAAATTTAAAACCATCATAATAGTCCAGTCATTATCCATAAAAAACAAAAAATTTACTACCAGCTAATTTAGAGCTACGGAGGCCATTAATTAATTCCACAGTATACCAGGTGGTATTCCACCAAATCTTATAGAGAATTAACAAACAATCCCAAAATTGGTATAATTCAAAAAACCCATCAAAAAGCAAGAAAATAGTAGACCAAGCCATTAGTTGGCTTTCCTAAATAGGTCCCCATACTCTCCTAAGAGAGTCTCATATTCGCGCTATTCAGGTCCCTCTGTTTCATCCAATAGTTTGAGGGCATTGGATTTCCCCTGCTTCTTCAATTGATGTTGATGGATATGTATCTGATGAACATTATTGTGTAAGGATTGAAGAAATTGTGGAAGAACAAGAAAAGAAAGAATAAGATTTGGTGGTGTCCCCTAAGACACCTAAATATGTGTAGAAGAATCATTCAAAAATTAAAATCATTGGAGACAAGACAAAAGGAGTATTGGCAAGAAGCAGAGTTGTTGTTGGTGAGGTAAATTTGTGTTTACTTTCTAAGATTGAACCAAAGATTGTAAGTGAAGCATGTAAAGACAAGCATTGGATGGAAGCTATGAAATAAGAACTTATGTAGATTGAGAAGAATCAAACTTGGGAATTGGTCCCAAGACTAGTAAATAAAAACATTATTGGATCAAAGTGGGTGTTCGAAAATAAGTTGAATGAGAATGGAGAAGTGGTTAGAAACAAAGCAATACTTGTGTGTAAGGGTTATTCACAAGTAGAAGGCATAGATTTTTAGGTGAATTTTGCTCCGTTGGCAAGAATGGAAGCTATAAGGATTTTCTTAGCATTTGATGCTCATAAATATTTCAAGGTCTATCAGATGGATGTCATGTCTGCATTTTTGAATGGTGAAATGGAAGAAGAGGTCTACATGGAACAACTGGAAAGGATTTCGGTTGTCAGATCAACCATATATGGTCTACAGATTGAAGAAAGCTTTATATGTATTGAAGCAAGCTCCTAGAGCTTGGTATGTAAGGTTAGATAGACATTTGATTCAACAATATTTTAACAAAGGTACAAAAAAATAACAATTTGTATTTTAAAATTAAAAATGAAAGAATGTTGATTGTGGTAGTATATGTTGATGACATTATTTTTGGAGGAAATGAAACTATGTGTAAGATTTTTGTAGAAGAAATACAAAAATAATTTGAGATTTCTATGTTTAGAGAGATGAATTTCTTTCTTGGGCTACAAATTAATCAAATAGAGAAAGGAATTTTTATTTCACAATCAAAGTATGTGAAAGAGATGTTGAAGAAGTTTGGGATGGATGGTTCCAAACCAATATGCACTCTTATGGTGACTAGTTGCAAATTAGGTAAAGATGATGATTCACCTAAGGCTGATCAGAGGAAATATAGATCTATGATTGGTGGACTATTGTATTTGACTACTACTAGACTGGATATTATGCATGTTGTCTATCTTGTGACTAGATTTCAAGAAGATTCTAAGGAAACACATATTTTTGTTGTTAAAATAATATTCAAATATTTGAATGGAACTCTAGATTATGGCTTATGGTATCCTAGGGATGCTGAATTTACACAAAGTGCTTATAAAGATGTAGATTGGGCTGGATGTGTAGATGACAAAAAAAGTACAAGTGGTCCAGTGCATTCTTTCTTGGTTGCAAAGTGGTGGTATGGTTGACTAAAAAGCAAGATTCAGTTTCCTTATCTACTAGTGAAGATGAGTATATTGTTGTTGCATCTTGTTGTACACAAGTTTTATGGATGAAACAAACATTGAAAGATATCACCGTTGTGTATGATGATCCTATTTCTATCTTCTGTGATAACACAAGTGCAATTAACATTTCAAAGAATCTTGTGATGCACTTGAGAACAGAGCATATATCTATCAGGTATCATTTCTTGAGAGATAAGGTTATGGAGAATGAAGTAAAGCTTGAGTATGTCTCTCTAAAGGATCATATTGTTGATATATTTAGGAAGGCTCTTCCTAAAGATACTTTTGATCATCTCCAGGAGAAGTTAGGGGTTATTGCCCCTCCTTTCTTGAACTATATGCATATGGAGATGCATCATTCTGATGGGTCTATGGATCTATCTTTCTTCTATACTAATGTTTTGGTGGCTACCTCTCAGGGGGACCAGTTAGTGTCATGTGTTGTCATTGTATGAATATTTTATTTTTAATGTCAAAGGGGAAATCAATGCAAAATATCTTTTTCCTTTTCCATTGATGTCAAAGGGGGAGAGGAATAATGTGAAAAAGAGAAGAGTATCATGTGAAAAATATTATCTACTAAGGAGGGAAACAGAAAGAAAAATAATGAGAAGTGTGTTCAGAGCTAGTATGTTGTCTTTGATGGTTTTTCACATCATGTGTTTCTATCAATGAAAAAGGGGGAGATTGTTGCAAGAATGAAGGTGTTGTCATTAATGTCAACTGGTCAATTGGTTATCAACTAGTTCTTGTTGTCATTGATGTCATTGATGTAGGTTATTGGTTGTATATGTCGAGGATATTGAGAAAATTGTAATAAAGAAAGGTTGCAGGTGTTCAGTGGTTGCTCTAGGTTTTACCCTGGGATTTTCTCCCATATTTGTGTGGTTCAAATATGTTGATCATAGTTGTTGGAAGCTGCTATATCCAGATTCTTGGCTTTTGATTCATTGTACAGTGTGAGTTATGTTCACCAGTTGTGAACTATGATTTTCTATTTATCTGGCTAAGGTTCAGGAGAAATGTTGTTGGTCTGGATTTCCTTTTGGCTAAGTCTTATGACTTGCAGTTCTAGAGTTAAGTTGTTATGATCATGTTGATAATTTTGGCGTTTGGAAAGATTTGATCATGCTAACTTGGTTGTGTGTGATTAATTTTTTTATGTGTTTTACACAAGTTTGGTCGACCTTATGTTGAACACTACCTTCAAAGTTAATGAAGCGTGTTGGGACCTATTTGGGTCCTCATAAAGCATTTTTTTGGGTCACCTCATTCTAACTCCACCCTAGGATGTTTGGCATTGAAATAATTTGAATTTAATGATGGATGGTTGAATTTGTATATGTTTCAAAGTTGAAGATGGTATAAATATAGGATGAGTTAGTGGTGAAAGATGAACAAAGAGATAAGTGCAAAGAAATAGAGAAGATAGATGCAAAATAGATGTGAATCAGTGTGTATGTGTGATACGAGTGTGGCAGATTAGTGAAAAGTCTAAATGTTGAGTTTTTGGATGCAGTGAGTTGAAGGTGTACTCTATCATTCATGCATGTCTTCAAGTGGTTGAGTAAATTGTGGTGGAAATCTCTGTTGTATTGAGATTGTCTTCTCTCTATAATATATCTCTTCTATCTTCTTTGTATCTTTATGGCGGTGAGCCCTCCGAGTGGTTAACCTTGTTGACAATGAGTCCTTGTTTTGGAAGTGAGCCTTTATCAGGTAGTAAGCCTTTGTAATCATTTTTGATATTCTTTATAGTGTGAGTTAATCCTCATTGGGTTTTCCACGTAAATCTAGTGTTACTATGTTTATGTGATGGTTTTCAATTTTTTCACTTGCACTTAATGTTTAATCATTTTATTAGAGTTAAGGATTTATGATTGATCTAAGTTACGGTGAATGTTTTAAAGTTTAAATTTTCTACAATTGATTCACCCCTCCCCTCATAGTTGTCTTGTTCAACATAAAACCCTACAATTTTCTAAGTTCTTCTGCATTAATGAACACAAATTCTTCTTTGCTATCTTCATTAACAATTTCTCTTTTGTTATCATCATAATTTTGGGCAAGGGAAAACCTCATGTAACATTATGTGCCCTAATCCAATTACCCATGGTGCACTGTAACTACTAACTTGCATTTACTTTGCAGCCTTATTCTCATATGAAAATCTAAGTTTTGAGGTATGCCTACCATAGATTTCAGGATCATAAATATCATGGTATTCAATAATGAAACCTAGGGTTTTAAGCAATCCAACATAATGTATTTGTTTATCCGATTTTTCTCTAGTGGTACTAGTGGTAGACATGCTTATACAATGTGAAATTGTGAATTCCCTCTTAATCTTCCTTAATTTTTCTTAATTCTTAATTTGATAAAACAAGATTTTAAGAAATGATGAAACATAGCCATAGGAATTCTATATTTTATTTACCTAGATTTTGATTCTTGGAAATATTAATACTGGCAGGCATGATCTAGCTTTGTTGGAAGTGGAACCCAAAATCTCCCTGGTGCACTACAATGAGCAATCTGAAATCTCCCTGTGTGTTGACCCTCTCACTTAAAAATAAAATCACGTAGTACTAGAAAGTTTCTTCTCTTTTTTTGAACATTAAAGTGAATGAAATGTCAACATGTTGCTTCCGTACTACACAATTAATACATGGTTGTCATGCATTGACAAAAAATTCTAAACCATTGATCTTTGTAAATCTAACAATTATAGGGTGATTGTGGAGGTTTAATTTCACAAGCCTAGTGCTTTGTGCATTTCATTTCAGAATGAAACTACAACCATCCATCAAATGTTCATCAAATGGTTGAGTAATTTATGATATAAAAAATTTACATGTGTTTTAAATCTATTTTAAACTTTAGTGTGATTCAATTGACATCAAGGCCAAGGGGCGGTAACTTAACATTGCAAAGGACTTAATAAAATGAATATTAATACCAGGTGTAGTGTGTGAATTTGTGGGAGTTATTAAATCAACACCAACATCAATGAGACGTATTATATTAAAGTTTTGAATCATAAACTAATCAAATGAAATCAAAACAAATCTTTAGAAACGTTCCATTATTCTCCACTCTCAAGGATTTATTAAATCATATTGGCTCTCATATTTTATGTGTGCACTATGATTGTTAAAATGACAACTTGAGAAATGAGATGTTGTATAATGCAAGAAATCTAAGTTCCTACATGAAGTATAAACTATGTGATAAAAGACATGATGCTATGATAATGGTGATATTGACAAATGGATAATGATGCTAGATTGTGTGATACAAATGTTGCATAAAAAGCTAAAATGATTATGCATATGCTCAA
This sequence comes from Sequoia sempervirens, assembly GCA_007258455.2. NCBI lineage: Eukaryota > Viridiplantae > Streptophyta > Pinopsida > Cupressales > Cupressaceae > Sequoia > Sequoia sempervirens. Next base: position 746,258,893 of record VDFB02058242.1, on the reverse strand, counting down.
ATATTAACTATTGATATGTTAAACTAACATGCAATTACAAACTAAGACATGATTCTAGTTAGAATGATAAAACCATGCAGCTTGCTAAATGCTAAATGATCAAATTCTAAATGCTCCAATGCTCCAAAGCTATTCCTGCATAATAAGTTTGCTAAAAGATGTGATGTAAAATGTTGTAGCAAAGGGTTGTATTTATAGGATTTTCAAATCATTTTGTGATGTGGCAGCGATCGATGCTCCAGATTCAAACATGAGGGATGAACGATGGAGATGGAAGAATCATTGAGGATGTTCCCTTGACCAAGGGAAACATGCCAAATGGATGAAGGAATAAAGTGTGTGAGAAATAAGTCATGTGTTAAAAGTTTGTTGAAAATAAATGTAATTTAAATATTAGTCATATTTAATTACATGTGACATTTGATGACATGGCCAAAAAGTGTTGTAGACATGTGACTAATTTTGAATTTGAAATTATTCAAAATTTAGTAAGGAGAAATTTAATTAAATAAAAACAAACTATAGTCATGCATGATCCCACAATAGTGGTTTACAATTTTTGGCCAAATTGGACATTGAAATATTTTTTTCTAACTAAATCTTCTCTTTCGGGCACCTATAGCGGCTAAGTCATGAGGAATTTTAAGATGATGTAAACTATAGTTTCATGAAATTTTGTCTATAGATTATAAATACATTTTTTTCAAAAAATTTGGAATCAAATTGCACCTCTTTTTCCATCTCCCTCAAAAACTAGTTTTTTCATAAAACAACATTTTTAAGGTGTGACGGTCACCGTATAACGCTTATCTTTTTTTCAATAAAGGATAAAATTATAATTATTTCGAATATGATTTGTAACTCCAATATATAGTGCTTCCACTTGGTTATATAGTGTTTTATTGAATATTTTTTCCTTAATCAAGTTTCAAAGTCAAACCAATTACAATTCAGACATAGGAAGACCGTATAATGCGTAACTTTTTTTGTATGTATTGAAATTCAATGTGACTTCAATATCTAGTGTACTCATATTTTTTTAAAAATTATTTTGATAATATTCTATTTTTCCACATGTGCCAAAAGAGCTTGTTGAAAAAATAAATATAATAATTAAATTAAATTTATTTAAAATTATGCATTGTATACTTACAAAAAATAAATTTTAAATTAATTCATTTGACAAAAGTTAAATCAAAAATTTATGATTTTGATAGGTGTGAAATGGTTTAAAACTAATATCAAGGGGGTTTGATATAAGGTAGTTTGATGAAACCCTCTTCAATTGGAATGCTTTAAATGGAACTTTTAAAGGATTAAATCATTATAAATTCTAAAAATATATGATTTCAGCAAAAATCAGAATCTCCCAGAAATTGTAAACCAGCTTTGCGGGATCACCCTCATTTGTTTATTTAATTAAATTTAGAAGAATTTGGTTTAGGGTGAAGAATTTAGAAAAGTGTGAACTATATAAATAAATTGAGAATTTATTTATAAGTAGATGAATTAAAGGAGTTCATTAATTAAATAGTTGGTAATTAATTAATTAATTGTCTTGACCGATTTTAGGTGTATACATTTTTCCCCTCTTTGAAGCAATGTGTTTACACATTGCTTCAAAGAAAAATTTGTTGTTGATGTTGACAAAAAAAAAAAAAAATCAATGCCCCAGATGTTGATCTTCAAGTGATGACAGATATATGCCCCCTCGGGAGATAAATCGGTGAATTTTTGAATTTTTAGGATTTTTTGGAATTTTTGAAAATTTTGATGATTTTTCGATTATTTGATGATGATCTCAAAATTTTATGATTCAGAACAATTTATCTCCCGAAAAATGATGTATAAGCCAACAGGTGATGAAATTGATGAATTTGACCCTTTTGAAAATAAAATAAAACAACCAGGAATAAAAATCCCACTTAATTAACCTTTAAAAGGTTAAAAATGTGATTGAAAAGTTCATTTGTGCATTTGCATTTTGAAAACTTTAAGAGTGATTGAGTGATTTGGGAAAATTTGGCGAAATGGTGATCCCTTACCACACGCATCATTTCGAGCGCGTCAAACATCACAACCACCCGACAGCGTACGGACCTCCTGTATGTACCTCGAAAACCTCCCTCGTAATTTGTGTAATTTATTTTCCTGCTTGTTTTCACATTTTGAATTTGGATTTTTCTGTTTCAAAAAATTGAAAACCCGATGTAGCCCATAGAACAACTATTCTAGCACATCAAAAACTTTAGCGCATAAGATAAATAGATTAGTGCATAGCTTTTGTAGCTCATAGGTAATTTGAAGTAGCACATTGAAGAACTGTTGTAGCACATAGGTGCATTTAGCGCTTAGGTGATCTGATTTAGCACATAGATGTTTTCATGTAGTGCATAGGATGATTCAGCATATAGGGACTCTGTTCTGGCGCATCTGTGAATTTTTCTTGCGCATATGATAGTTGTGTGCTTAGAACCTTTGTTCTAGTGCATTAATGAATTTTTCTGGTGCATACATTTTTTCAGTGCATTGGTGAAATTTACACCAGATTGATGATTTTCTTGATTAGACTCCTTGATTTCGATGATGTTTGATCACGTCAGCCTTTCATTTGATGATGATTGATGATGTTGATAGATTAGATGTCCATTGATCTCATGATAGGTGAGATTCAATGATAGGATGATGATTGACCTAATGATAGGCAAGGATCAATAATAGTTTGATTGATTGATGGACCTCATGATAGGCGAGGTGCATTGATTGATTAACCTCATGATAGGTGAGGTCGGATTGATTGATGAACCTCATGATAGGCGAGGTTGGATTGATTAATTAACCTCATGATAGGCGAGGTTGGATTGATTGATGAGCCTCATGATAGGCGAGGTTGGATTGATTGATGAACCTCATGATAGGCGAGGTTGATTTGATTGATGAACCTCATGATAGGGGAGGTTGGATTGATTGATGAACCTCATGATAGGCGAGGTTGAATTGAAAAATTGATGTTCACGAGATTTGATCAAAGTCTCACCAAAGATGATTAGATTGATAGGATGATTGGTTCTGACTTATTGATAGTTTGATTGATGTCGATTGATTGATTGGAAAATGTGTGATTTTTGTGATGATAGGAGTCTTTGACGATTCTATAGATTAGAGAGCGTTTCCCCAGGATTTGGTATTTGATTCCACACCTAACGTCACCTAAGGTAGCTATCATTGCACAATGTGGTTTTTCTTCTATGATTGATATTCCCCAGATTAGGATCAACAGGGGGTTGTTGATAGCTTTAGCAGAGAGGTGGCACAATGAGCATAACACCTTTCATTTTCCCACTGGTGAGATCACAATGACTCCAGAGGACATATATCGGATTCTACGGATTCCTATTGTTGGAGAGCTAGTCTTATATGATTCCCAGGAGTAGGGCAGGGCTAATGCACTACGCAGAGTATTCGAGGATGAGCATATATGCGGCTCTAAGATTCCTTGGAGGGATATGGTCAATGATTATGCCACATTGCCTTCTATTCTTGTCAGATTTATTGGAGGGTTCCTTTGTCCTAACTGCAAGTCAAAGGGACTCTCGATTGGATGGGGTCATATTCTGGAGAGCATGATTGCTCAGGGCATTATATATGCATGGGGTTGTTGTATGCTTGCTCATCTATACCATGATTTACACCAGGTGGTCTATCTTCACAAGGCCAGTTTATCAGCACGGGTTACATTGCTTCAAATTTGGGCCTGGGAGCATATAGCAGTCACACGACCAGTTGTAGATAGACAATGACCTACCATGAGACCGTATGTACATATTTATGCCGATCCACTTGCTCAACCTAGGCTAGGAAAACTGGAGTACTAGAGGAGGACACTGAATGATCTCGAGTCTGTGGTATGGTGGCTCTATCTGGATTATGAGCAGTGGCTAGAGGACAATACTGAGATGCCTTATATGTGCCAATCGATGTACCTGATTGGCCATACCCGATTTATCATTGAGAGATTCTTGCTATTGAGGGTACTAAGGAAGTATGGCAGAGTGCAGGGGATTCCCCAGGGAGTGGCACATTATGCACAATGATAGATTGATGCGACCAAGTGGTGACTTGTGTTGTCTTATGATGTAGCAGTGCAACATTTTTAGGCTATCATTTGGGATGTTCATCCAGAGATCACTAATGTTTTGATATCAGAGGAGTATGCTCAGTACATGTTCCTACATCCCTTCCCATGGATCACTATCCTAGATGAGCCAACGCCATTTCTAGAGGAGGAGGAGAGGGCAGGAGGACATGGGCGCAGGTGGCTAAGAGATGTTGGAGATGAGGAGGACGAGGAGACTAAGAGTAGTGATGGCAAGGATGGAGATGGAGATGGTGACAGAGGGTATGGTGGTGGAGGAGATGAGGGTGAAGGTGGGCCAAGTCCTGATGTTCGAGAGTTCAGAGTGCCTCGCAAGAGGCAATCATTGGTAGCCCCATCACAGCAGCACGTGGAGATTAGGCTACCCTTGTAGGAGTAGCAGATACAAATAGTTGCTTTACAGGTACGAGTTCAAACACTGTAGGCTTAGCTTGCACAGGTGTAGGCATTGTTAGCATAGGCACAGGGACAGATTCAGATGCTAACAACTGAGAGGGATGTTGCGAGACATCAGGTTTAGTAGACACAGGCTCAGCTTGCATAGGTCCAGGCCTAGACTTAGGTACAGGTACAAATGTAGGGGCAGATGGATATACAGACTACTATGAGGGATACTCTGAGATGGCAGGTCAATTAGGCTAAGGGCACCATTGAGAGGCTATAGTAGTTACACTGGTGCATCAGATTATTTCAAAGAGATACGTTGTACCATGTAGGAGGCAAAGTTTTATAGAGTGAGATATCATGATGCAGTTCCTCTCGAGCGACAGGAGAGTTATGCCCAGTCTTGGTCTGGTAGATCCCAGTTTTGGACTACTAGTAGAGGTGTTACACAGCCACTTCCTGGAGATCAAAGAGATCTTGGTGCAGGTCTATCAGGTGGAGGAGGCACCGGTCTATGATTCCAACACCATCTGGGGGGAGCATGACATAGCTCTGATTATGATGATAGATTTTGATGTATTTTGGGACATGTATACACTGATGTATTTGAGAAATTGATGATGTACCTCTTGATTTGAGACATTGTGATACACTGCCATTTTTGATATGTATCTCTTTATACCTCTTGTCACCTAGAAATGCACCCTATGCAAAGTTGTAAAACTAAGCTTTCTAGTGAAACATTGGATCACTCCAAGGCTGTGGGTCACCTGAGATTGGAGTGAACCTCCAGAGAAGGCCAGCTTCCTTTGGTGTCACCTAAAACTACTAATTTTTTGAAGGAAAAGGGGGAGAGATAATGCATAAAAATGAAAATTAAACTCTAAGGTGATGCACCGAAATGACAAGAATAATGAGATACTCGAGCTACACTTGAATATTGGTGACAACCATGAGACTACACAACAAGATCTTGTAGATCACACATTCAAACAGGTTTGAAATGCACATGCCTTCAAGAAGGGAAGGTAGAGTTTTGCAAACTAGAAGCTCATGTGCAGGATTAAGTAAACACAGTTTGTAACCTACATGATACTACTTCTGCAAAGAAAGGCACAACATGAAAAAAAATCTATAAGGAAAGAGAATATTTCACTAAGTAGCTCAATGAATCAAAAAAGAATGCACAATACTTCACCAGAATCAGAAGGCAGAATGATGGACCATCAATAGTAACCAAGTTAGATTTTGTATATTATGTTCCAAATTGAGTTACAGAATCCTGCTAGTCTGTGAGAGGACTGCAAAAAGGGTCACAGACTTCAGAGGAGCATACATCGGAACTCCTTTACAAAGAGGCAAAAATGCCTTATATACAGAAAAGATCTCGGCCCCTTAGGGCTTTACAAAAAAAATATCAGTCCCAGAAAGATCTCCCATAGATCTTTTGATTGAATTAAATGTTACACCCCTGCATGTCCTTACTGTGTGTCGGTGAAAAACTACTACCTGGAGAACCCCTTAGATCTTTTGAAGCTACTGGGTGTATTTACTTCTAGTCCTTGTGTCCACCTACTGAATCCCCCTATTGAGTGCCTTGAATTCTCTTGAGTCCAGAACAGATACACGTTGGTTCTCATTCTGTTGATTCTCTTGGCACTGGTCAAGCTGCCAACGACTCACTCGTAGCTCTCCTTGATTGGCTGGGCACACTACACACAGACTCCCCTCTGATCAAAACTTGCTCAGTCAAAATCGCATCTCGGCAAGACACTAGAAGTGTCTCACAGATGCGATCATGTCCCTCTGTAGCTATCGGCAAGACATGGAAACATCGATGAGAGTCTTTATCGAGCTTCAAAATTCATACTGATGTTGCCTCTATGATTGCCAAGATAGCCAATTGTTGGTGAGATGATTTACCGAAGGAAAAATGTTACCCCAAGAACCCCCTTATCATTTTGGCAAGAGCTTATTGATATCACCCCGAATGCACTCCACTCCACCGAGTTCTAGATTTCTTTCGGTGAGGCATTATCAAGTCGGGAAGACTTTTTAGCGAGGCTCATTGTCTTGCCGATGCTCCTCCTTTCGCTGAGACTACACCGTGTCGATAAGACATTACCGCGATGGTTGGGAGCTCCGCCGATATCATTTATGTCAGGGAGACTTCTTGCCGATCTCTCTCTTCCTCCTTGGGCTCATTTTGCATCGACAAGACTTTTTGCATCGCTGAGACTTTACGGTGATTCCACCAACCTTCATCGAAACCAACATCTTATGTCGATCCTTTGCTCTTCAACTACTGTCAGCGTGACCCCTTGATGTCGGCGAGACCATATGTTGAACTCCTCATTCTTCCTGAGCTCCCTTTTCATTATGCTGAGACTTTGGCCTATCGGCCAGACTTCATACCAAGTGTCGGGCACTACATAGACGTCAAATGTCGAGGAGACCTCCTACGTTCGGCAAGACCTTGTAAGTCAGGAAGACATCCTGGCGCAGCCCATCGGTCATACCGATTCTCGTTCCGTCGCTGAGACTTCCTTGATCACTGAGGCATCCTATAGACTTCCCCTTGCCTCACGTGTTACACCGAAGATCTTTCCCATTTAGCAAGACTCCATTCCGTCGACCAGACCTCACATCAATATGATTTCATTGGCGGGACCGCTGGCTTTCTTCAGTGTGACCTTCATCCTTCGGCAAGACATTATGCTGAATGCAATAACTTATGTTGAGCTCCATTTGTCAGTGAGACATCGCCGAGTCGAGGGGACCTTTCTCCCTTCGCTTTGTCTTTCGGTGGGTTTCCTTTCCTGTCAGGGAGACATCTCCACTTTGGCATGACCTTACACTGATATCAAACGTTCCGGGCAAAGTCTATCGTGGTTAGCGAGACTCCTGCCGAAGGCAAACATAACGAGGCCCCCTTTTCATTCTTTAGCAAGACATCCTTTGCTCGCCAAGACCTATTTTCCTTCTAGCCCCTCACTTTTTCCGAGCTCTTCGCTATTGCCAAAGCACCTCCGGGTCGCCGAGACCTCTCGACGAGCTCAAATTGCCATGCCGAAGACTTCAACATAAGGCACTGTCAGCGAGACATGTTAGTTTCACTGGGACTTCTCACCGAGCGCTAGGACTTACCCCGAAGGAATGCAGTCGGTGTGACCTTTTGATTTCAGCAAGACTTCTTATAGACAGTCTTTCTTCTGGCGAGAGCTTCCCCAATGGCTTTTAAACCGACTGCTATCGGCGAGACATCAACTCTTCACTGGGACTTCTCACTGAGCCACTTTGTTATCCTGAAGCCCGTGGTCGCCACGAGTCTCACCGACTGACGATTGAATGGCCTATTGGCCAAAGATACTGATGCGAAAAGAGGTCATACCGAACCCTTCCTGTCACAATGATAGGCTATGCAGCTTTGTTCAACAGGATAGAAGCTGGGTCACAGTGACCTGTTCAAAACAGAAAGTAACAAAGCAGCCAGTCGGCCAAACAGTAAAGATGTCATGCCGACCTGGCTCTAATGGAGGCTGAGCCATGTAAGCAATATAGATGCCTTGCCTGATTGAGCCTGAGGGTGAAAATTAGGTAACAATACCTTCGGATATCCTTGTACATTTGACATTATGATTTTGAGGTTATATGATATGCGGCGATGATTATGATCTATGTGTCTATATGATTTATGTGATGATGATCATGATGATTATGATGGATGCATTTTATTTCTATGTTATGATGTTATGTGATGTTCTATATGATGATGATATGATATGCTATGAATGCAAATGATGATACAACTGATGTGTTATGATTCTTTGATGGTTTATGAATGATGCCTATATGATTCATGTGATGGATCTTATTATGCTAATGAAATGTGATGCATTTTATGTTTTTGTATTTTTCTAATGAAAATAAATGATGCAATGAATTGATGAATGATGGATGAAATGATGATGTTTTATGTTTATATGATGATGATCATGATGATTATGATGATTATGCAATGATGATATGATAATGTATGCATGATGATTCTATATGCTTTATGGATGATGTTTTATGCTATGTGAGATGGATTTGATTATGCAAATGATGTGAGATGTGTATGTTGATCCAACTAGTTCTTTATCAGTCTTGGATTTGAGTAATAAAAAATTCATCTTCCCTAGTGGTTTTAGATGTTCATAACAATGGCATTATTTCTTTTTGCTTACCAGTCGTGTTTCAGCAACTTTTTCTTCTTGAAAATCTTATTTTGTTGGATATGTCTTTCAATCTTCTTAAATGAATCCAAGATTCATTTTATTAAAGGAATAAATGATTTCAGTGATGCATCAAGTTCACTTATAGATGCATCAAATTCAATTATGCCCCTATTAAAATAGAGATCTTTTTCTTGTTGGAAATCATACTCTAATGGATATGTCTTTTAATCTTCTTAATGGACCAATTTCTTAATCCATTAATAATGAATGAGATGATTTTGATTATGCAAGTGAGATGTAATACACTTAGTTTTGTGTTTTCTGATGTGGATATGATGATGTGATGCATAGATGAATGGGTGATGTAATAATTCCTATATGATGTGAGAATTCTTTCTAATGTATGCAAATGATGATGCAACTGATGTGCAACTATATCAGAATGATGTGTTTTTGGTTAATGTCAAATGTACTCAACCCATGAACAATAGAGATAGTCATCATTGTGAAAGTTTGTTGTAGCTTTGGAAATCTCATAGATACAGATGTAGACTAACATGGATGCAATCTAACTTAACCATGCAGATCTAATATGCAAATGTTGTCATTGTAACAGTTGATTTGTCATGATTTTTATCATCATTGAGCCTTTAAAATGTTCAAAGTGAGTACAAGCATCGATGGAATAATTTAGAACATTATAACCTGTGTAATACTTCCATGATTTTTGGTATTGCAAATTAACACAAGAATCTAGGTATAATTAAACGGAGATGACCTGAGCATTACCTGCGTAAACAGATAAGAGTTAACCATTTTCCTATGCAAATTCAGAATGTCATCAGTGATACTTTGTAGAGCACGTCTCGCAACAATTTGCACAATAATAGTGATCAACTCACAAACAACAAACAAAGAAAAATTACACTCCTTCCTGGCTAATCTAGTTCAATACATCATTGAGTTGCTCCAGAGATATGATAACAAAAATCAAAGTAAAACAGTTGAACATTTATGTTATCATGATAAAGCCATGATTCAGAAGGAACATCATCCATTTAAATTTGATTTGATTTGATTGATTTGGTTGTTTGATTTGGATGGTTGATGTGTTACTGATGGTGATTGATGTTCAATGTTGGGTTGGACTATGATCTTTGTGTTTGTTGTGTTGTCCTACTATTGTTTGTCTGTTGGTTTAAGCTCAAAGTTTATTGCCCCCAGTGAGTTCAGAATTTTGCCCCTAGTTTAGGGTGAGACATGACCGCGATACCAAGATATGTACATGAATCTTTTTGATGATAGGCAGATTAATGGTGAAAGTAAATGGCGAAAGCGAATGGTCGACACGCTCAAATAGATGGACAAGCTAGCCTATCACAAATAGCGCTCGTTTCCAGGTTTTCACTACTTATTTTAATTGCACTTTTTTAGATTTTATGGTTTTTTTAATTTAATTTTTTATTTTTCACTTTTTTTCTATTTTTCTCTTTTTCCATTTTTTTGTATTTTTCTCTTTTTTCTCTTTTTGTTTTTTGTTTGTTTGTTGTTACCAAGACACCTATTTTCCAAGTTTTCGTCAAGGCAACCATTTTTTCAGGACATTTTCTGATGTTTTTGTATTTTTTCAAGACTTTTACCAATGCATTGGATGAGTCATGTATAGAATTTCTTGAGATGTAGGTTGTTGAGGGGTTCATCAAAAAAATCCCCTTTAGGTGTGGACAACTGATATGCTCCTGATCCAAAGACTAATATGATGCTATGATCTTGTGTGAATGACCATGATGGATGAAAGAACCCAATTGGAACAAATAGTATGAGCGGAAAGTATGGAGGGTGATAGATATGACAGATAAAAGAGGCTATGATAGGATCCCTAATGTGGACACTACATGGTCTATCAGGCTTTATATGAAAAGGATCTTGGGCAACCGATGAGTTATAGTACGTGAAGGGGTCATGATCAAAGGCACATTGAAACACATCACCAATGGAAGTGTAATGATATGATGGCTATGTGAACATGGATGAGTGGAATGGGATATGTGGTATGAGTGACATGGAGGGAGACTGTAGATCAACAAGTTCTTTCTTTTATTTTCTTCTTTGATGGATGCCCCCAATGATTGGTGGGGAAGAGGCATATTTGGAGATTGACTTTCACATGCTTTTATTTTTTACCTTTATTTTTTATTTGTTTGATACATTTTTATGTTGGCTAGGAGACTTGTCTGGATCCTTTTTTCTTTTCTTTTTGTCCAATAGATTTTTGTTTCGGCTAAAGGACTTTTCTTGATCCTCTTTTTTTTTTTATCCAATAGCTTTTTGTTTTGGCTAAAGGAATTTACTTGATCTTTATTTCTTTGCATGCTTTCTTTTGATTCTGAATCTCCATTTGATAAAGGCATTTTTACCTTTGATTCTTGACTTTCCTCCTTTATATTTTCTTTGAGTGATACTTGTTGATCCATGTCTATGAGGTGGATGGATGGATGTGGATGAGATGGATGAAGTGAGAATGGTAGTGGTGATGCCATTAATAGAGTCTTTGATACTATCCTTTTCGGTAGTGTTAACATCAAAAGAAGCTTGCACATCCTTAGTGACTTGGAAAGATGACTTAGTAGAGGCCACAATAGAAGATTCATACCCTATCCCATGGAAAGTGGGATGGAAATATGATGGTTGGATATCCTCATCAAGGTCATGATCAAAGAGTGGGTTATCATAGATGTGTTGGTCAAATAGGGGGTTTTCATGGGAGTGGAAGCAGATATGTGAAGGGTAGGTGTATCATCAGGATCACAAAAGGTTTCAATCCCAGCATGGTCATCTTCCTGCATGCCTTCTGTATTTGTCTCAGCATCATTGTTGGAATTATGATCCTTCTTGATGGCAATAGTAGCGTCTTTTGCTAACAAATTATCCAAACGGTATTCTCCACATCCTAGATCATGGATTTGGACCTTGGAGTTTGATAGTGCAGTAACTGTGGTAGATTCTTTTAAGGATTCAGGATCAACATGTGTTTGGGAAGAAGATACTTCACAATTTCTATGGGTTTCAGCTTTAGGACTTAGATTATGGCCATACATGAAATAATTAGGATCTCCTTGTATTTTGATTTCAACTCCCTCATGAGAAAACTTCAAACATTGATGGTATGTAGAGGATATTGCTTACATTTCATGTATCTACGATCTTCCAAGGAGGATATTATAGGTCAAGGGGAGATCAAGGACTTGGAAAACCACAGCTTTCACCACAGGGCCAACTCTGATTGTCAGAGTAAATAATCCTTTAGGTAAGCATTCCTCTGCATCATATCCCTTCATGGTAATATTTTTACTAGAGTCTATTACATTTTCTAAATATCCCAATGCATGTATAAACTTTAAAGAGAAGATATTTAAACCAGCTCCTCCATCTATTAGAACATGTTTGACCAGACATTTATGGATCAAAACCTCAATATGAAGTGGACCATTATGTGGATGGGTGAGTGATGCATCATCATTTTTAGTAAATGATAGGCAATGAGGTGTGGTTGAGTGTCCCACCATAGCTTGGGATTGAAAAACTTTCAAATCAGCTGGTATAATGTCTTGTTTATCATGAATTTGATTGTGAAGTGCAAAAATGTTAAGAATTGTAGTGTCATAGACATAGTTTACATTCTTTCCTCTGTTGTTTGATGAAGAAGATTCCCCTTTTTCATATTTTGGTAGAGGGTTCTTGAATGCTCCATGATCATTATTTATTTGGGGTCCTTCTACAAATATGGTCTTGTTGTCAATCAAGTCTTGTATCAAATGTTTCAGTTGTATACAGTCATTTGTTTTGTGTCCTTTGTTTCGATGGCAGTAATGTGCATCATTCCACCAGGATGGTTGAACTTGTGGGTTATAATCTTGTGCCTCTGGTAATGTTATGACTTTAGCTTCAAGAATCTCTTTCAATGTTGATGCGAGTGACTATCCTAAAGGTGTGATTTTTTGGTGATTTAAGGATGTTTGGTATGGTGGTAGTTTGGTTTCAACATTGCTTGGATTGTTGTTTTGGGTGGTTTTTTGGTTGTTGTTTTGATGGAAAGTTGGATTGTTGTTTTGATTTTTTTCTATGGCAGTTTTTGTCAAGTTAAATATTGGTTTGGCATTTTGTGTTTCAGCTGCACCATCATTGTTTCTAGCATTCTTGTTATGTTGCCAAAACTTTGGTTTATCACTATTATTATAATTGTTGGAGGAGTTTGATGAGTTGTTTTCATTGTAAATTTTTATAACTCCTCTCTTGATCAAGGCTTCTTCGATTTTAATCCCATTTTCAATCAATTTCTTGAAGGTAGGTGGACATTTTAATTCCAATCTATAACTCATTTCATCATTTAGATTGTCGATAAAAATTTCCATCTTCTCCTTTTCCGGTATGGGACAAGAATATCTTGCAAACATTCTTCTCCACCTTTGCAAAAATATAAGGAATGGTTCACCCTTATTTTGTTTGGTATTGCAAAGGTCTTTCATTGTGATTTCGTGTTGAATTTTGTAAGAATATTGAGTGATGATTTTTTTTACCAACTCTTCAAAGTTTTTAATTGGTGGTGCAAGTTTGGAAAACCATTCAAGGCATTGTCCACCTAAGCTATGCGGGAATAATCTCAACAAGTTTCCTCATGTGAAAACTCAAGACTCATTGTTCTAAATTCCCTCACATGATCAATTGGATATGTTTTCCCATTGTATTTGTCATACTTTTGGAATTCACAATGTTTAGGAAAAGGAATCATGCTAACATTTTGATCGAAAATATATGGACAAATGTCTTGTAGCAAGTATCATTTTGAGGTTCCCCTTTGCATGTAAAGAATTTTTTGTTGGAGGTTCTTCATTTGATGAGTCAAGGCAATCACTTGTTTAGAATCATTCAGGATTTTTGGGAGGTGCTTTCAATTGGTTAACATCAAAGTCGTCAGGCAATTTGACACCTTGTTTAGCCAACATTAGGAGGTATTTTTCCCCATTTCGTTCGAAAATATTTTCTAAGCATTTGTGGAAACTTGGATCTTGTTCAGCATGTTGTATGTCTTCCTCGGCTATTTCTTCACTTTTAGTGTTGGCTCCATGGAAAGGATTTTCTTCAAGTTTAGCCATGGTGTTTTGAGTTTCAATGTTTTGGGTTTCACTGTTTTGAGTTTTGATGTTTTGAATTTTGATGTTTTGGGTTTCAAGTTTTTTTTCCTTGAGTTTCTGCTTTTGTAATCTTGTTTGAACGGGCATGCAAGTGCTATACTTTGACTAAACTTTGATCTTTGTTTGGAAGAGTGCCAAGGATGAAAACTAAGTCAAATAGAATGACAAATTCTATTGATGAGACTAAGTTTGATTTGATTATACAGTTTGTTTCATGATAAAAGGATGACAAATCCTGATGATGAAACTAGGCTTAACAATCAAAGATATGATAAGTTTTATGATTTAGGAACTTTGAGATGTTGTAGATCTAGGTTTAGATTGGAGAATTCCACTTGTAGAGGTCATTTTTAAAAAATTTAGACTTTGCAGTACCTAAGGAATGATTTTGGGCTGAAAAAAATCTAAATTTTGGTTCAAACTGTGAAATAGGGGATAAATTCAACTCTTGGGTTTTGCATTTAATGGATGTGCTAAAATAGAGCCCAGATGCACTAAAAGATTTGACAAACGCATTATAAGATTGACCAGATGCACTAGAAGATTTGACAAACGCGTTATAAGACTGACTGGATGCGCTAAAACAGAGGATCGATGCACTAAAATATGCAATGTATGTGCTATAATAGAGGCTAAATGTGCTAGAAGATTGCACAAATGCATTATAAAACTAACTAGATGTGCTAGAAAATATAGTGTATGCGCTATAACAGTAGATGGATGCACCAGAGAAGGGTGTAAATGCGCTAGAATAAGCAGTGGATGCGCTGAATTGGGAGAATGTCACAGTTTCCTACAAGTTTGTTTGATTTTTTTTATTTTCCAGTCAGAGAATTGGTTGTTTCAAAGGATGTTTTTTGAATCAAGGTTTTCATTTCCAATGTGTGATGTTTTGTTTTGAAATTTGTTTAAAAACACATTGGTAAAACGCATCAAACATGTACAACTTAACGCTGTGTAGGACAATATTTACTAAATTCCCACTTGGATTTTACTCCAGCTATGCCTACTTTTAGTAGATGATTAGAAGCTTGACCCCACTGGATCGCCTACATGGTACTCACTTCTTGGGGCAGGAAAGTTTCAGTACCCATGAATCTCCCATGGCATACTTCTCATCTCTACTAAAAGCCGCAAAAATGTGGGACAACTTCAAAGGTTAGACCTTCTACGCCAGTAAATAGAATAAGGATTTTGGCTTACTATAACAAAGGGTTCTAGTATAGTCTTTCCATTCATGGGGGGTCATCCATTCAACAAGAGACCATTGATGCCCTTCTTGTCAGAACAATCCTCGTGATACTTGAACTTTCCTCAAGTACCTGCATTTATATCCCGGTTGGAAGTCGTTTGGATTTAGCGTGTTACCAGTTGGGTCGTTCCCTTAGGTGATTACTTTTTCCCACAAGGTAGGCCCTCTATGGATAAAACAAAATAAAAATGAATGGGTCTGGCTTTTTGGTCACCCAGTTAAGGGGAGAGCATATGCCTACCACTCATCAAGCACAGAAAACATGGTGTTCTTTAACCTTTTAATTAAGCTAGATGCCTATCTTAATCAAAAGGAAGCATTCAAATAACTCCAGCCCCTACATAAATCATTAGTAGTTGCATAAATTTTTCTTTGATTGGCGTATCACCCACCTGTAAGCAGAAAACAACAATTAGTTCTTGGGATTTTAAGATTTTACAAATTTGAACAGATGCACTAAAATAGTCATCCAATGCGCTAAAATAACTACTCTATGCACTAAAATAACTCATGTATGCGCTACAAGAACTAATTAAAGTGCTAAAAGAATTAATGGATGTGCTAAAGTATTGACTGAAAGTGCTAAGAGACTCCCTGAATGCGCTAAAACAATTGTTGGATGCACCGAAAGAAATGTCGTATGTGTCATAACAGACCCCAAATGCACTGAAATATTTGTCGTATGCGCCATAACAGACCTCGGATGTGCAAAAGAGTTGTCGTATGTGCTAAAATAACTCACGATCATGCTAAAATATCACATCCAACCTTCGCAAGAAATTTTCTAGAAAATTGTTATAAATGGGGTTGTTCCCCACGGTGGGCACCATTTTATGTGTGTGTGAATTTGTGGGAGTTAGTAAATCAACACAAACATCAATGAGACATATTATATTAAATATTTGAATCATAAACTAATCAAATGAAATCAAAACAAATCTTTAGAAACGTTCCATTGTTCTCTATTCTCAAGGATTTATTGAATCATATTGGCTCTCAGATTTTATGTGTGCACTATGATTGTTAAAATGACAACTTGAGAAACAAGATGTTGTATAATAAAATAAATCTAAGTTCCTACATGAAGTATAAACTATGTGATAAAAGCCATGATGTTATGATAATGGTGATATTGACAAATGGATAATGATGCTAGATTATGTGATACAAATCTTGCGTAGAAAGCTAAAATGATTCTGCATATGCTCAAATATTAACGATTGATATGATAAACTAAAATGAAATTACAAACTAAGGTATGATTCTAAGTTAGAATGATAAAACCATGCAACTTGCTAAATGCTAAATGATCAAATTCTAAATGCTCCAATGCTACAAAGCTATTCCTGCATAATAAGTTTGCTAAAAGATGTGATGTAAAATGTTGTAGCAAAGGGTTGTATTTATAGGATTTTCAAAGCATCTTGTGATGTGGCAGCGATCGACGGTCTAGATTCAAACATGAGGGATGAATGGTGGAGATGGAAGAATCAAAGAGGATGTTCCCTTAACCAAGGGCAACATGCCAAATGGATGAAGGAATAAAGTGTGTGAGAAATAAGTCATGTGTTAAAAGTTTGTTGAAGATAAATGTAATTTAAATATTAGTCATATTTAATTACATGTGAGATTTGATAACATTGCCAAAAAGTGTTGTAGACATGTGACTAATTTTGAATTTGAAATTATTCAAAATTTAGTGAGGAGAAATTTAATTAAATAAAAACAAACTATAGTCATTTGTTTACTTAATTAAATTTAGAAGAATGTGGTTTAGGGTGAAGAATTTAGAAAAGTGTGAACTATATAAATAAATTAAAAATTTATTTATTAGTAGATGAATTAAAGGAGTTCATTAATTAAATAGTTGGTATTTAATTAATTAATTGTATTGACCGATTTTAGGTGTATACGCTTACAAGTCTTTTTTCTTGAGCCAAGTGGCATTAACTCCTCTTTCACATCTTCCTCCACAAGCCATCTTTCAAATTTCAAATTTCCACCTAATTGCATTTATTTGCACATTAATCAAAATGTGCTCCACCTCTCTCCACTAGCATGTTGACAAGTGGCACAATTCCATTGGCTTATGTTTAGTCCCACATTCTTCATATATTTCATTCCTCCATCCCTCTTTTCTATAAATAGAAAGCTCTTATATTTATTTTGGATCCACAACTTTATGCAAGGTTATTATCTATAGGTTTTGAGAAAATTCATCAACACTTCATCCAAGTTTTCATAGCTTTCATCCATCTTAGCTAGGTTATGGTCAAATTTCATCAAGGAGCATCAATCTTCATCAAAGTCCATCAAAGTTTGTAAGGAATTGAGAAAGGGCTGCTTTCCACATCAAAGTAGCATTAATTCCCCCATGGGATTGAGGGTTTGAATGTTTTGAGCAAGATTTAGTAGCTTTTATTTGATATTATTTGCTTTGTTTCTTGTTCTTTGCATTTGAATGAATTGCATGGGGAATGATTGTTTTAGACTTGTTTGATGATGTTTGAGTAGGTCTAGATCAACCATTCACATTTCAGCATTAGAAGGAGGGAACAAATCTCAAAATTAACACATTTTTTTGGTCATTTCCATTGTTTTTTCTCTTTTTTGTCTTTCTAGGTCAAACAACGACGCTGGAGGAAATAGCGATGCAATCATGGTCTCTATTTTTCCACAGAGCGACGCTGGTTTCCAAAGAGTGACACTCAAATCCTCAAACAGTGATGCAATCGTTCCAGCGTCGTTGTTTGCACTCAAATAGCAACAATGCTTCTATGTTTCAAATGGTGACGCCTTTGTTTTGTTGCTTTTGCACTCAATCTTAAAATGGCCATATCTTGGTCATATTTTGGTCTTTTTCAGAGCTTTTTTTTTTGAAATGGGGTAGAATTTCATAAGCTATCAAATGGTGTAGGTTTTCTTCAACTTTGATAGAGTTAAAATTTTCAAAATTTCACCTAAAGTCAAATCACATTGTAACTTGGTCTAAATTTTAGGGTTTCTATGCGTAATCATTTATCTAACCCTCATATTTTCTTGTTTCTTGATTTTATCTAACATTTAGAGCTTGGATTTCAGGTTTTAAAGGATCATGGAGCATGGAAGTGAAAGAAAAATCATTTGATACTCATTTTAACAAGTGTTTTTAAACACTTTGGGAGCATTTATAATCCCATCTTTAGGATCTTGTTATCTTCAATTTTAGGAATCCAATACATTTCATTTGGGCTTTAAAAAGAACAATCAAAGGGTTAAAAATAACATTAGAAACTCACTAGATTTGGTTTTGGGTTTTAAGAATTGAACAAAACAACTTCAAACACTTGATTTGGTGCTATAAAAAGAATCCATTTACTACTTTTGAGGTCTAAAATGAACATGTACTTATCTTTTTTACAAAATAATATCATTTAAAAGGTGTATGCAATTCTCTCGCGCTTCACAGCGATCTTAAGAACTAAAAGTCTTTTGGTGATATTAAGTCATCTAAAAGATTTCCTTCACACTTCAATTTGGGCTTTTAAAATTGAACAAATCTTGCTAGTGTGAGTTAGGTATATTGTGTGTGTTCTCTCTTTATTCACGCAAACAAATATTGATTGAACTGCGGATGTGCTTGCTCGCTTTTGTTTACCCTTAGAGGGGCCTGCCTAAGACCAATTCAAAGGTGACTCCAACCATTTTTTCACTTGGGCTAGTATACAAATGGATAAGACTAAACTATCAAGTCCTCATAGTATGTAGGCCTTAGTTGTACAGTGTCTTTCAGAATGGGGTACTACCATAAAAATTATAAGATCCCCTAGTAGGATTGATTAAATCCTTTAGTGGCTTGTTGGACGCTCGCAAAGTGCCATGTCCCCGATCACCCTGACTAAGAACCAATTTGTATAGAGGCCAAAATCCTTACTATTTGTTGGTGCAAGAACGGTCGTTCTGAAGCCATCCCACATTTTTGTAGTTTTTTAGTAGAGATGAGAAGTATGCCATGGGAGTTTCATTAGTATTGAAGCTTTGTTGACCCAAGCAGTGTGTGTCCTGGAGGGGAGCCAGTGTGGTCAAGCTTCTAATCATCTGCTAAGAATAGGCACAGCTGGATTTTTCCAAGTAGGAACTCAACAAATATTGTCTCTATATATCCTAGGGTTGTGCATTATTTTGGAATCAAAACACTTTTCTTGGATCTAAAACATTGTAAATAAAACATTCAACAAAATCATCAAAATTTCAAACCCTTTAAGAGGAGAAAATACCTTTGAAAAATCCAAGTTCTACTGCTTGTCCTAGGGATTTCATCCTTAGAGGCTTCTAAGTATTTGGATTTATAACTCAATTTTCTCTCACTAAAGTCAACATTAGTGAACTATTGTCTTAATTCCCTTGATTTCCACATAATGGACCTTGTGGGATGAAAATAAATTGAGACATAGAAATTCAGTTTGAAAAGCTAATCAAGAAAGTGTTTGTGGTAAAAAGAATCCATTAAGCAAAGATAAAATACAAATTGAACCCCACACATGTGCTTGTCATCTTTTGTCTTATGATCTTCCATGCAAACATTGGTCTTTTGGTTTGAACTACTCTTAGGGAAAAGCATGTTCTTCATTATCTTGGTCTTATAAACAAAGTTCTTAGGTTCATTTAGGATCAAAATAACCAATCATTTCATCCATCTCAAACATCAATCAAATCCCATCTCACAAACAACTTTTGAACCATTGGAAAAATCATTCATACTAGACTTTTGGAAAAATCCTTCAAATCAACATCAAAATCACCTTGTTTGGCTAAGTGTGTGTGGATGAATCATTCCTCATACATCTAGTTAAATTATCATCCTTGTGGAAAATTTTATTCCAAGATAACATCCAACATCTTGGGGTTTATAATTCCATTATCCAAATCAAATCAAATCCTATCCAAATCAAAAAATCCAAAGAATCCTAAAGTCTAGTATTCCTCCAAGGATCTTAAAATTTCAACACCCATATCATTCACCCCTTTCATCATTCATCTCATCATTGGTCCTAAATCCCTTAGAGGTCAACAAGGTCAAAACACAAGAAGAACATGGAATATAAACTTGCTCCATACATCATGAGTGATCTAAGTCAACCAAACTCCCAAAGCTTTACGAAACCAATGGATTATCAAAACTCACACTTATACAATCCATACATGGGATCATTATCTCCTACAAACCTCAATGGTAAAATAAATGTGAGTATTCCCAATCTAAATTTTGGAACACAGGTTTCCCTATGGTAGATTTAAATCAAATTCCAAACCTACAAATCTATCAACCAAACAATCAATGCATGAGTCTTCAAAAAAACAACATTATCCCACCAAATCCATACATGCCAAATGTGAATATACCAAGTACAAGTTTATCAAACGTGAACATTTCAAATGCACACTTGGTAAACTTTGGGGTAGATATTTTTGCAAATCATAGAAATGTCGTTCAAAGTTGAAACAAGATGTTAACGACTCCATGTATTGATCCAAGTCAAGGTAACACCATGCAAAATCAAAGTTACCTAAATGAAGGCAATACGTTTTCCAAACACAACAATTTTCAATTTCAACCAATAATTCCAAATCTAAACATCATCCCAAATCAGAACATTGTCCAAAATCAATTTATCCATGATCCCATATAAATACCACAAGTATACATTCCAAATCTGCTTGAACAAAAACCAAATCAACTATGTCAATGGAGTCAAGATCAAAATCAAGACCAAACTTTGCTAGATCAAATTGCTTCACTTGCCAAAATAATTGAAGCATTGAGCCAAGAGACATCTCCACCCCAAAATCAATACACTCTTCCATTGGTTAAACCATGTCATCAAACCATTGAGTTGTGTCCACAACCACATCAAGAACAATATCTCCAATGTCAAGAGGTTGGATATCAGCATCAACAACATCAACAATAAACCCAATCACCCCATCTCAAAGATCAGTCATCACATCTCCAAGATCAATCACAACTATCCATCAATGAGCACCTTGAAGTTATTTCTACCTCATCCAATGATCAAATCAACATATATCAAGGGTCACTTTTCAATCATGATCAAAATCCACCAACAATACCCAACAGTGATCCAATTCAAGAAATGATAACATCATTTGATCCTATGGTTGAAAACATTGACAATATCTCCACCACAATTATTGAAAACAATGATCAAGATCTATCCATCAATGAGCACCTTGAAGATGTTTCCACCTCATCTGATGATCAACTCAACATGCATCAAGAGTCACTTTTTCATCATGATCAAAACCCCTCAACAATATTCGACAATGATCTATTTCAAGGAGTGTTAGAATTATTTGATCCTAATGACATAATCCATGATCCATCGACCAATGATCATGCTGAAAATGTCTCTACATCACCTAATGAGTTAGAGGACATATCTAAAAATTTTACCCCAAAGCATGATCGACATCTTTCACCAAAGTCTAGCAATGGTCCTTTCCAAGACATATTGACATCATTTGACCTCATGGTTACAGATACTAAAGGAATCCTCAACTCAACACTTGATCCAAGACCACTCAAAGCTCAAGAAGATATTGAGCCACTTCCCATGCCTAATGAAGATATCCAAGAACTCTTTATAAGCAATCCATCCTTTGAAACTGACCCATGTCAAGAACTTGATCCAAAGCATGTCAAAAGAAATTCTAAAATTAATCAAGATCATGAATTTGTATCTCCAAGACACTACAATGATCTAATGGACACTCTTGTATCTATACAAGATGTCACAAATGATGATCATATCCATATAGCACATACTCCTCCATCTACCCATGAGATGCTTTCTTTGGATGGACATGTAGATGATCTTCATTCAAAAAAAGAGTCTCATACTCTTGATATCATTGCCAAGGAACAAGAGTCTCCTAGTCTTAACATTTGTACACATGATCAAGATATTGAAAAATCTAGAGACATATCAGAAATGGGTCATGAAGAAGGCTTCTACATAAGTTTTGAAACAAAAACATCTTATGAAGGCATATAAAAAATGAATCATGAGGAAGACTTTTACGTGGATAGTGAATCATCCACACCTCTTGAAGAAGCATTAAAATATGATATTTCACAAGATCAAGCCAAAGATATGAATCAGGAAGTTATCCCACTTATGGAGGATCCTATCACTTATAAACTTGGATCACTTACCTTTTTAAGGGCAAGCTATCTTATCAATGAAGAATCTATCACCTTTGAAGATCCACGACAGAGCAGAGAAGGAGTAGCACCTTGTTTCCAAGGTAAATTATATCCTATTGCAAATAAAAAATTTCAACAGATGAATTATCAAGGCAAAGGATTAGGCCTACATGAATAGGTATCCTAGAACCAGTGCATATTATTGGAAATCCTAAGCATCAAGGTCTTGGTTATTTAACAATTAATGGATCTAAACATATGAGTGATACCTCTATAATACTGGGGGAAATTTTATCTAGTGCAAGCATCAACATAGGGAGCACAAAGAATACTTATGGTGAAACCAATGGCAATACTACAACTAGCCACATCACGAATCTTCATACACCCATCACCCCATCCACAAATTGGGACCAACATGAAAAGAAAGAGTTAAATCAAAGCACAAAGAACGTTATCAAAGAAAAATAAGTTGAGTAGCATAATGGACAAATCAAATACACATGGATACCAAAGAATACAAAGAAAGATTATCCCTATTAAAATCCATTAGTCAAAGAAACTATGGGAAAAAATCAAAAAGGGAAAAGTATCCATCAAAGATGTCCACACAAGAAAAAGCAGGCTTCTCAAGCAACATACAAATTATATCAAGTAATTGGTCCTAATTCCACACACACTTTCATATCCACCTATCATTGTTCATCTTCCCAAGTTTGGAGAGTCAAAGGTTCCAAACTATCAACCAATTCATCCACACCTCCACACATGATATCCAATTCTCAAATTGACCATATATTGGCAGCCACCCTTCATCATAAGGATTCAAAAGGTACTCTATCATGATGTGCGCACAAAGACAAAGTTAACTCCGGTATCAACAAAGTAGATCAGGAATCTCAAAAGTTGTATTCAAGTGCACATATCTTGGAAAAACAACTTCTTCAGGCAGGATATCAATGACACATTATGACAAAAGCATAGACATCAACCCCACCAGGTGATTCAACATAAGCTTAAAAATAATTCATAGAGAAATACAAAAAAATCAAAAAATATGAAAATCAAAAAAAAATCAAAAAAAGGATTGAAAAAATTAAAGAAAAAAATAGTCCTCTAGTGAAAACCACTATGGTGGCGCTTTGGACAGGTATCGTGATGAAAACCTAGCAAACAGGCATCATGTGTAGAATCAAGCATCTGCATGGTGAAAGCATCTCATCCCATTCATAATAAATCCAACATTCCATCCATCTTATCCATAATAAATCCATTCATCCATGAACCATTTATCCAATCCATCTCACTATCTACATCCATCTTCCAAATTATCTTGATCTTGACAAAGTTGGTGTACACATTATATTTGCTTATGGTAAACATCTTGACATGGGTCATTTTCATTGATCCTATCCTATTCAACATTATATGAGCCATGAAGCATTATCCAAATGGGCATTCTTTATTCGAACACCTTATCTTATTGCAAGATAATCCTTGGAATCCTTTGCATGCTTACCATATCCATCCATCCACACACCTATCCAAGCATCCATCCATGGCATTCCATACATTGCTAGACACTGGGGGCAAATACTTACATATTACTTCAGGAATAAATCTTGATCTATATCTTCCAACTTATGTGGTGATCTGAACATTGGAAAATGTGAAATAAAATTGGTCAAGGCATTTGTGGGCCAAAATCCAAATCAAGCGTTATCAAGCTTTATCTTTCATCGAACATATTTTGATGAGAAGATGTTCCTTATCAAGCTTTATCTTTCATCGAACATCAATCCAAACAATCAATATCGGTCACATCTAATTTGCACTTCAATATCACATCAAATCATTCAAACAAATCTTGTTCCAAATCAAGCTTCAAAATCCTAGTCAATCAATCATCATCTTGGGATATCCTTCCCAATCCTTGTGTTGCTTAACACTATCCTTGTGTTGTGTATCCTCAACAATGTTATCATCATCAATCCTAGTCAATCAAATCCAATCAGTCTCTCATCATCTTGGGATATCCATCCTAATCCTTGTGTTGCTTAACACTATCTTTGCATTGTTGTGTATCCTCAACAATGTTATCATCATCAATCCATTGATCTGATCAATCAACCTTAGCTTGGTTTTCAACAAAATCCCTAAATAAAGCATTGATATCATCACACATATCCATATCCAAATCGTTAAAATCATGCAAAAATCCAAAAACATTCAAAACAAGTCAAAATCCCAAAATAGGTTAAAAAGTTAGAAAAATGTCAAAAACATGGTATCTGAACTACGTCATCTCTGAGCTTAAACGTAGGCAAGGCTAATCTTTGATCAGCCCCCGAGACACAAAAACACAAAAACATTTGAAAAAACACAAAAACACAAAAACATTCAAAAGACACAAAATCCAAAAACATTCATAAAATCTCATAAAACACAAAAACATTAGAAAATTCAAAAATTAAAACATTAAAACATCTTGAAAATACCAAAAATAGCCTCAAAACATTTCAAAAAATATCAAAAACATCTAAATATTTGAAAAAATCCATTCATCCCATTTCGCTTTCACCTGCAATAAAGATCCACTCATAATAAATCATCGCCACCCCCAACCTTTGGTGAAACAATTAGAAATAAGTCTAGCAATTCAAAATTGAAAACTCAAATGTCAAAGTCTCAAGTCTAGGTCAATAGGTAAACAAGTTGGTCAACTCTTGGCACTAATAGCACATCATCCAGTCAATCTCAAAATCATTTGATAACATCATGTCCTAGGATGCATCCTTCCTACAATGGACATCAACATCAGGCATCACCATAGTTTAGTCTTGGCTAGCGATATGAAGAACATTGACTTGTTTGTTTACTTGATCTTTTCTTTTGATTTATCTTATTGTGCTCATTCTAGTGACCTCTCGATAATGTCTAATCAAAATGATTTATAGAGAAAGGAATGGGGCAATGATCATTATCTTTTTATCTTTTGTGCTTGTTTGGATATTCTTGTAATATAACATTGGTCATGCATGTTTTGTTTGGTCTATAGGGAGGGTGTTTTAGGTATCTTGTTGACCACATAGGAAGGCTCACTTTTCTATGTTTTGGTTCAATATATTTGAAATATCTGAACTACATTCTAAATAAGGTTTTGTATGTCAGGTGTGAATAGGAGTACTCCTATCTAATTGTTGAGTCAAATTCCATCACACTAGGTGCAACGCCATCCTGGTTCTTTATACCTTGATGCATCGTGCCTATGTGTGTTATCAAACATAAGGTAAGTAGGCCCTTTTAAAATCCCAATTCCTGATAAGCAATCCACCATCGTCATCATTCATCATCATCTCTAATAAAGTCTCGTAGATCATGGACTTGTTGGATCCTCTTTTCATCATCTCATTTCTTCTTTCTTCTCTCCGTGCTAACATGGTACCATGACAGTTAATCAAAAACATCACTAATGCATCCATCCTACATCCACAAACCATCTCATTTGCATTATCATCATAAGCATCCCTACATCCATCTTGAATCTCTTTATCATGAGATTGACCCTCAAATCAAACTTTTCACTCAATCTCTTGAGGGGGTAGTATACCAATGTAATTCTTCCGTTGGGGCAGCAGTGGGGCATCCAAAAAAATTAGAAAATTTTTGAATTTTGATCTTGGCAAGGTTATTCTTTGAACCAACCCAGCAGGTACATTGCTTCAAAGAGGGGCAAAATGTAGACACACAAATTATACCAATTGATATTGTGCACCTAATCCTGATTTACTAACACCAATTCTGCCTAAATCATCTCTCTACTAACCATTTAATCGAATAATCTTTATTTGATTAAATTCATCATAATTCCTCTGTTAATTAAATAAATCAACTTTATTTGATTAAATCTAATAGCATCCCTTTTAATTAAATAAATCAAACTTTATTTAATTAAATGTTCATTATTCCTCCCATTTGATTTAAATAAATCCAAAAATTTAAGAGAAATATCAAATCAAACTAATTTCCATCTAAGTTAATTAAATTTTAATTAACTCTAACTCTAATCCATCAAATCTTCTAGATTTTGCAACTTGCGCATGTAAATCAATTTAATTGATTTATAAATTCTTCTATTTTCATTAAAAAGGCATCTCTTTGGAATATTCCTCCATTTTGAAATCTCCCTCCTAAAAGGACTTGTCCTCCAACATGGCATATATAACTCTTACAAGTCTTTTTTCTTGAACCAAATGGCATTAACTCCTCTTTCACATCTTCCTCCACAAGCCATCTTTCAATTTTCAAATTTCCACCTAATTGCATTTATTTGCACATTGATCAAAATGTGCTCCACCTCTCTCCACTATCATGTTGACAAGTGGCACAATGTCATTGGCTTATGTTTAGTCCCGCATTCTTCATATCTTTCATTCCTCCATCCTTCTTTCCTATAAATGGAAAGCTCTTCTATTGATTTTGGATCCACAACTTTATGCAAGGTTATTATGTACAGGTTTTTAGTAAATTCATCAACACTTCATCCAAGTTTTCATAGCTTTCATCCATCTTAGCTAGGTTGTGGTCAAATTTCATCAAGGAGCATCAATCTTCATCAAAGTCCATCAAAACTTGCAAGGAATTGGGAAAGGGCTACTTTCCACATCAAAGTAGCACCAATTCCCCCATGGGATTGAGGGTTTGAATGTTTTGAGCAAGATTTAGTAGCTTTTATTTGATATTATTTGTTTTGTTTCTTGTTCTTTGCATTTGAATGAATTGCATGGGGAATGATTGTTTTAGACTTGTTTAATGATTAACCTTGGGTTGCTTGATGATGTTTGAGCAAGTCTAGATCAACCATTCACATTTATATTTGTATTTTTTTGAAAAAAAAAAATATAAAAATTGAATATAGATTTTTATAAATTAACTATAATTTAGTTGTTGATTAAATGTTAAAAAATGAAGTTACATGAAACGTCAATATTTATCTAGTAATTTTTTTTCCTTCAATTTTTTGTGTGTATTTATAACTTGAAACTTTAGGGCATGGATATATTTTTTCCAATTTTGATACATAAATTTTTAGATAAATATTAAAATGTTCACATATTAAAACTTAGTTGTTTCCAATCAACGTCAAATTTCATATTAATCATTTATCTAAAATAGAAAAAAATTATACCATCTTTATATAGATTCTTATATCTAGGGCATCATATTTTTTTCAAATTTTTTAAATAAGTTTTACTATTTTTCTTTGACATGGTAATCAACCTAATGTTTTGTGTTGATAACCTACATTTACTAAAAATATAAAAGAAAATATAAATAATAATTAAACTACTAAAATATATACATTTTTGAAAACTAAACTTATGGATCTACAAAAGGGTGTTTTTATATTTTGAAACATCAAGTTTTTCAAATAGTTTTTTTTTTGTAAATTGGACTCAAAGTGGTGCTAAATATGCATTTAGCCAACAATTTTAGTTGGAAAAGTTGTGGACATATATAAATTAACTAGAATGAGTCTTACAAGATCATATGTTTGACCAAAATTATTTTTTAGTTAAAATTACTTAAATTCACCTGTGTTGATAAGTTGGTTGAAAGTGTGACACAAATTTGTGTTGATACCCGCATCTCAAGCCCTCAATATATAGTTTTAGAAGATCTAGGAAATGATAAATAGTTTACTATAACCATGGTCTCATAACCATGAGTTAGTTATTATAATTAAACGATTTAAGTCTAATTCTTATGTCCCTTCCTAAGAGGGACTACTCAGAGATTATAATGTAACTAAGTTGTTTTTTGAATCCTCAAAGATCAAGAGGGTTCCAAGTTATTCACAAGTTCTCAGTGTATATTTGTAAAAAAAAATACTCTTATAAACCTCTTATGAACTACTAATAATGAATGACCATTGATGTTAATCATGGTCTACCTAGTAAACCCATATTCTATGACTTACAATAATCATAGGATCAATGCCACATGGTGGAGAGTGCCAACTAAGGAGGAGAGTAGTAACTAATCAACCCCAATAGTCATTCTAGAATGGGATCCCTTAACCATGTGGGCACATTGGTATTATTATGGATGTAAATTTTTATTTAATAGGGGTTAATTGGCTGACTATAACTAGCATATTTGCTCAACTATGTTTTGTGATGTGTAAGAGGCATGTAAGAGTAATTATAACACCTACATGGAGCACTTGAGAATTACTTGTATCGTCTTATTGGTCTTGGGGTTCAATAGGTCAATGAAGGAGTACATTATAATATTGAAGTCCAGTTATTCTTCTAGAGATGGGCATATGGATTGGGATTTGAATATTTTGGTACAAGTATTATATCTTGAGTCTCAACTCATGGTTCTAGTAAACTATTAATGGTTCCCTAGGTCTCCTTTTTCCTATATATGGAGGGCTTTGGTTAGATATTGAATTTTCATCCTATGTTGGGTTATATTATAGCATTTTCTCTACATAAGAGTGTAGATTTATCATAAAACATTGAGCCTTGATGAATTTATTATAACTATTTTGAGAAGTATTAGATTATTTATATGTTTTGGAAGTTCCATTTTTATCTTATGGGAATCTTCATAGGTTATATTACTTGTTATGTGTTATATTATTTTCTTCTTCCTATTTTGTTCTCTATTTGATATCATTTCTTTATTAAAATTACTATAGCTATTATTTATTTACATTATTCTCTCAATTGTATTAGCTAGTTATCACATTTTCCTTTCAAATTAGAACTGACTCTTCCCACCTCTTCCTCTACAATAAGGATGGTCTACTTCCCCCCTTGGTATGACTTTTGGTATTATTCAAAATGGTTTAAATCACTTGGGTGGAGATTTTTATTCCCTTTAGAACATATAGAATGGATGGGATTTGTATCATCCTCAACTGAGTGAGCCCAATCTATACATTATGGTGTAGCATAGTAGTTTTTAAACTCATGATTTGATAACACAACCATTCTAGTGCTAGTACATTCTAAAAATATTATTTATAAAATTCATACTTTTAAATCTTTTATATATTGACTAATATTTTCTATATTATAAAAATTGACATCAATACTAATTATATGCTAGAAATGTTCAATTTGGCTGGATAGACACTGCAAAACCAAATCGATAAAGGCCATATCCCTGAGATTAGAAAAGGCGGTAAAAAATAGAAACAACTTACGTAGCATCAGTTATCTGGTGTTTGATTATTTTTTCCTTGCAAATATTTGTTGGCATATGGCTTGGGGAGATTGTTTATGGCTTCTAGTGTTGTCATTGATGGCAACTAAATTCATTATCTCAGTCCGTAGATTAGGATCTACTTATACTGGTAGGAAATGTAGAAGATAGTATGTTACCGACATAAAGCATGAAGAACAAAGTATCTGATCAGTTAGTCAATCTGTATGCTTCACCGGATCATCATTTTGTGTTGTGGATCCCCAAGAAAAAATTTAAGCATGTATGTTACCTTATTGGTAAGTTTTGTGGTGTTGCAGCAATTTGTGTACGAGTTAGGAGATTAGCTAGATTTTTTTTTTGTTTATTTTCTCATTGTGGCCGACTCAATGAATGTAGTGTGTCGTGGATGTATAAGGAGTAGTTTTTTAAGTTTGAGAATATTTTTTTGGGTCCCAGCTATGTCTTAGCCAACTTGTGTGGGTGTGCATTAAAGATTTCTCATGATTTGAGCCAACTGTTGGAGAATACTTCATGTTTTTTTTAAGCTGACTTAAGTGATTAAAATATTTTCTAGCTGATATATATATGAGATTGGTAATTCATTTTGAAAAGAGGACGAAGTGGTGAAAAGGTGTGAATGTGTGAAAAGAGTAGAACAGAATAGATGTATGAGTGAACATCAAAAGATCAGTTGAGTGAATTTTGCTTGAGCAGAAGAAGATTGTTGTGAATTAAGGTAGAGCATAGCAGAGCGAGTTACAAGATCAGACAGAAGGTTCAAAATCTATTTTATGTGCTTCATCGGAACTGAATCTAGGCATTTGTAGATGCTATCTTCTCAGTTTAATTTCTTTTGTAATCACAAACACTTTGTAAGGTAGTGATCCTTCCTTAATTTGAGCAGTGAGCTCTAGGCAGTGTGTTTGAATGCAAGTGCATTCCCTTTTATTCATACTTTTAACAGAGTATAAATTGTAGATTAATCTCTGCCGTGGTTTTTCCCCTAACAGGGTTTCCACATAAAAATATTGGTGTTATGGTTTTTTTATCATCTTTTTCATGTGCTTGCATCTTTATTTTTGTTTATGTGTTGTAAATGGTTTAAGATCTGAATTGAAAGTTTAAATTGTTGAACATTGATTCACCCCCCCTCTTAGTGTTCCTTAAGTCCAACAATTAGTATCAGAGCACAGTTCCTTTGTAGAAGTTTAACAACTTGAGGTGGATCTTGGAATACAATGGACTCTGGTGTTATTCAATAGTAGCTTATGGTGGCACTTGATGATCATGAACAGTCTAAAGTAGAAGTCATGGAATTAAAAGAAAATCTTGTGGATGCTGAGAAATTCATTCGATCATTGAAGGATAAAATCAATGAGTCAAGAGAAAAGAGGAAGGAACTTTGTGATAAGATAAATCAGAAAGAAAATAAAATCTTGGAAGATGTTTACCTGAATCAGACCCTAAAAGAGATAACTGAAGAATGTGAAAAAATTGCTAGAAATAATGCTACTTTGAAGCTTGAGATGGAATTTGTGGCAATGAAGCTAACTAAGGAGATTGAAGAAAGGAAGAAGAATGAGGAGAATTTGGCCCAATCCTTAAAATAAAAATCTGAAGAATGCAACAGAGTAAATAATGGATTCATTCAGC
This sequence comes from Sequoia sempervirens, assembly GCA_007258455.2. Taxonomy (NCBI): domain Eukaryota; kingdom Viridiplantae; phylum Streptophyta; class Pinopsida; order Cupressales; family Cupressaceae; genus Sequoia; species Sequoia sempervirens. The sequence continues at coordinate 746,227,608 of VDFB02058242.1, read as the reverse complement.
TGGAGATTGAATTGCAACAATCCAAAAACAATGAACAAGAACTTGAAAGACAAATAGTTATTCACAGTGATGAAATCACTGCTACAAATGAGTATACAAGGAGAAGTTTAGGATCAATTCTGATAAGCTTGATGAGCTAACTAAAGGAAAAAAGGATGCAAATGATAAACGAGGGCTTGGATATGAGAAGGATGAAAGCTTCAGATCTAAACATAAGAATTCTAGACAAAGAAATCAGGTGAACAAAGACAGAAGGTATCGGGTAAGACAACCCAATGCTTAGAAGTTTAATGGTTACTACTTTGCTTGCAATAAATTTGGTCATATGGCTTCTTAGTATAGAAGTAAAATAAATTTAAGCAGTCCATCATTTCCTAATCAGTGTTTTAATTGCAAAAAGTTTGGTTACAAGTCAGTTGAATACAAAAGTATGTTTGTCAGTTTAAGAAATTTTAAATGCTATACTTGTGGAAGATTTGGGTATGTTGCTAATCAATGCAGATCAGGAGGAAATTAGTGGAATGAGTGGTCTAGACAGAGAAATTTTGTGTGTTATAGTTGCAACATATTTGGTCACATTGCAAGATTTTGTAGGAACAGAAATATGGACAGAAGAGGTCTGGTATATAGAGGAATAATTTTGCAAAAAGATGACAAAGGAAAAGGAAAAGTGATTGTGGAAGAGATAAGAGATCAGATGAAGAAAACTTGGGTAAAGAAGAGTGGATCTGATGAAGTAAATAATCCTGTATCGGAAGTAGCCTCTAGTAATTCCTCTAGAAATTGATCTCAGGCCATTGGCCTAGGGGGATTTTTTCAAGGAAAACCCTTTGGCCCTTCATGTCTATAGCTAGCACTAAAATGAAAAAAACTATCAGTAGTTGTGATAAAAGTTTGAAAATGCATCAGTAATCACTTATGCAGGAACATGAGAAGTAGAAGGTCTGCAGAAAAAAATTTCTTTTGTTGTCTGAGAAAACAAAGTTATTGAAACTCCTAGGGAAAAGTATTTAATGCAGTGAAAAGGTTAGGTGCGCAAAGTTATAAAAGGGTATTTTAAACCCTCATTTGTCTCCTTGCATTGAAGAAGAATAGAAGGAGAGCCTCTGCAGCGAAATCTCAAAGGGGTAAAGCAAATTCAGCAGCAAATTCTTTAGGTATTTCAGTTGCTTGTAGAATTTTGAAATTTTGTGCTTGGTAAAAAACCTTGTTCAGTATGGAAAGTAAAATGAAGCAAATAAAAGAAACAGTGATTTGGATGAATATAGTAGTAGGAAGATTAGGGATGTAAGAAATTTGTTGTCATTCGGTGAATTGAAGTGGCTTGAAGGTGTGAAACATAAGAATTTGGACATCTGGAATGAGTTTCCTTATTTCGTCAATGTGAAAGTGGTCAGGTTTATCTTGAACAGATTGGATGATGATATCCTTATTCTGGATAAACCCTATCAAATTTCAAAAGAAGTGATTAGAAATCTAATAAGATTATGCAATATTGGAGATGTTCTGAAAAAGAAGTCGATTCGGAATCAAGTGGTCGAAACCCTAACTGGAGTGATAAGAGATCAAAGAGCTCTATTAATTTCAACAATCAAAGATCCAATAACGAGGTACATTGCACATGGAATTTCATATAATTTTTTCTTCAAAAACAAGGAAGGATCAACCTCGGTAGGCGTAGTATATATCGCTCACAAAATGATAATGGAAGATGAAGACTTTGATCTGTGTGGATTGTTGAAGGATCAATTGATGGAAAATGTGCACTTGACGAAGGATACAGATTAACCCTTTAGGTTTGGTACCCTATTTATATGCATTATGATGTATTTTCTAAATTTCTTGCCTCAGAATGATAATGTGGTATGGAAGGAAAATGAACCCATTTGTAAGCAAATTTTTAAACATTTCAATACTCTGGAAAATTGTGAGCAAGTTCATGAAATTTTCTTTAGAGAGTTGTTGGGAAAGTTTGGACTAGTTGGGATCTCTCTTTCGGTAAGAGTAGTTGAAGTTGGGTCCTCTTCCGGTAAGATGGAGAAGAAGCAGAAAAGGGCTCTAGAGTTTGTTGATGAAATTCCTCCAGCACACAAATCTTTGAGAACTGAAGAAAAAGGCAAAGAGAAAGTAATTATGGATACACCAGATGAAGATTATGATGATTACACTCCAAGAGATAAACTTGAATTAGTTGAACCGGATGTGATGATAGTAGAAGAAAGCGATGAAGAAGGTGCTTTATTCAAAGCAAAGATACTGCAGATTGTTCAGGAGGAAGATGGAATGCAAAAAATTGTTGACATATGGTTAAATGGACCATCATATGAACAGGACTTCATTGAGGACACTCTAGGTAGATACTTTGTGCACAACAACATTGAATTGGAAAGTTTGTAGAATGTACTTCTAGAAGAATTGATTGAATGTATTAGGGAGGCTATGGCCTCTGTGCCTCAGGACAGGAAAGAGGAAGAAGTAATTTTACATCTGAAGGAGCAATTTAGGTTGTCTCTCGCCAAACTAAAAAAGAAAATGAAGGTGTTAAGGCAATGCATTGACTCGGCAAATAAGGTCTACAATTATTGTCTTTGATGGCCTCATGTGGTTGGTAAATATAAGGACAACTTGGAGCACATTGAGAGTGAGTTGAACAAAATTGGTCAGGATTACAATATGTTTCAGGACCAAGATGGAGAAGTAAAGAACAAAATTCATGAGTTGCAGGTTGAGCATGCAAAGGTTCACTTTGCCAAAAACACTCTTATGGACACTTTCTGGAAAGTGAAGGATCTAACTGAATGCATATTGGAGCAGCAAATTGAGACTCTGAAGAAAGGAGAGAAGTTGGAAGAAGTGATTACATTTCCAAAATCCCTTATCCAGATCATCAACCGAACATCAAAAAACAACAATTTGTTAATAATTATTGGGATTGTTGTAGATGCTTGGAAGAAATTTCTTTCAGAGATAAAGGATAAGTATAAAATAATTTTCTGACTTGTGCAGCAATTGAAATTTCTCAAATTTTGATCAATTTTTGCATCAATAAAGGGTGAGTGAGCGTAGTGTAAATTTTAGCAAAAGGAGAGTAAGCAGTAAATTTTTGTCATTGATTTCAAAGGGGGAGGAGAGTAGTGAAAAATGTCTTGATATTCTAAGGGGGAGTAGTGTTTTATTGTGTTTTGAAATTTTGAGTTTTGGTTCCGACACTTAGTCATTTTTTACTAAGTGTTGCCATCAATGCCAAAGGGGGAGATTGTTTGCATATGGCTTGGGGAGATTGTTTATGGCTTCTAGTGTTGTCATTGATGGCAACTGAATTCATTATCTCAGTCTGTAGATCAGGATCTACTTATACCGGCAAGAAATGTAGAAGACAGTGTGTTACCGGCAGAAGCATGAAGAATAGGGTATCCGATTAGTTAGTCAATCTATATGCTTCACCGAATCATCATTTTGTGTTGTGGATCCCCAGGAAAGTTTGTTAAGCATGTATGTTACCTTATTGGTAAGTTTTGTGGTGTTGCAGCAATCGGTGTACGAGTTAGGAGATTTGGTAGAATGATTTATAGTTTATTTGCTCATTGTGGTCAACTCAATGAATGTAGCATGTCACAAATGTATAAGGAGTAGTTGTTTAAGTTTGAGAATATTGTTTTGGGTCCCATCTACGTCCTAGATGACTTGTGTGTGTGCGCATTAAAGATTGCTCATGATTTGATCTGACTGTTGGAGAATATTTCATGTTTTTGTTGAAGCCAACTTAAGTGATTAAAATCTTTGCTAGTGGATATATATATGAGATCAGTAATTCATTTTAAAAAGAGGACGAAGTGGTGAAAAGGTGTGAATGTGCGAAAAGAGTAGAACAGATATATGAGCGAGCATCAGAAGATCAGTTGAGTGAATTTTGCTTGAGCAGAAGAAGATTGTTGTGAATTAAGGCAGAGCAGAGCAAGTTGCAGGATTAGACAGAAGGTTCAAAATCTATTTTATGTGCTTCATCAGAACTAAATCCAGGCATTTGTAGATGCTATCTTCTCAGTTCAATTTTTGTTGTAATCACAAACACTTTGTAAGGCAGTGAGCCTTCCTTAATTTGAGCAATGAGCTCTAGGAAGTGTGCCTAAATGCAAGTGTATTCCCTTTTATTCATACTTTTAACAGAGTATAAATTGTTGATTAATCTCCACCGTGTTTTTTCCCCTAATAGGGTTTCCACATAAAAATATTGGTGTTATGGTTTTTTGATCATCTTGTTCGTGTGCTTGCATCTTTATTTATGTTTATGTGTTGTAAATGGTTTAAGATCTGAATTGAAAGTTTAAATTGTTGAACACTGATTCACCCCCCCATCTCAGTGTTCCTTGAGTCCAACAATCATCTCCCAAGTCAACAACTATAATACAAGTTGAGGAACGAGAGAGAGAGAGAGAGAGAGAGAAGGGTGTAGAATAAAGTAAATTAGGGTTGGATGCTTGTGAAGTTAGTGGAGATGCGGGTGACTTAAAATGGTGACATGGATTTGACACTATCTATGACAAAATAGAGACCTACCATGCTTCTCAATTTATATTATTTCCCATGGTTTGAACTCGGTTGTCCATGGGGTAGATTTATTGTTTTTAAGTGGTATAAGGATTGAGATTAAGTGGTTAAAGTTTTGGATTATTTTTTAGTTATATTTGTTAATTGTTAGTAAAATAATGGAGTAATATGGTTTATATAATGTAAAATATATTGTTTTTATTGATTGTGGTTGTCAAATGGATTATTTTCTTACACAATTAAAAATGAAGATTGAAGAAATTAGAGGCTAGTGATTCTTTCTATATTGTATAATTGTAAGAGTTGAAAGGATGTTGAAATAGGTGATGTTTAAGTAGAGTGAATGTTGTTAGTTAGATATTCATTTTTGGTTATGTTATTCCTTGCCTAATAATTATTGTAAATGTATAATTATAATACTTGATTTAATATTTTATATGTATAAATTGATCCTTATCTAAAATTTATGTTATTTATTATTATAGACTATGCAATGTTTGTTGTTATTTATTTTATGACTTCATGTCATAATAGATAAGTCTTTATGGCATAATATAGTTTATACTGGGCTACACCATGTGACTTAGGTCACTAAAATAAATCTTCATTTTACACCCAAAATCCAACCCGTTTCACAAAATTAGTTAATCTTGTTAGCTAATTTACCAATTAATTCAAATTAATGATCATACGTATGTACTACAGAATACCTCCTAAGTCACTTAAGACCATATATTGATTTAAAAATAGATAGAAAACAAAATAATCACACAAAAATAAATTTGATTCAACAACATTCAAAATTAACATTTTACAATTATTCACCACACTAGTATAATAGATTGACATTGTACAATGTGTTTTCAACATGTTTACAACACTTGGTTCTTTAAGTTTGAAACTTGATTGTCATTATGACAAGCTAATGATCTTTCCTTTGTCTTAAACCAACTTACATTGTGCTTCTAAGCACAACCAAGCTCTAAAAGGGGATTACAAGACAAAGACAAGTGAAACCAAAATATTGGCACTATCAAAGGGCTAGGTCTCACCATCTAGACTAGACTACATGACACGACATGGTCCCCAATAATAAATTTTTTTGCATATGATCTTCTCAATGTCTTGATCATAAATTGACATCCATGTTTTGATTTTAGATATTTTGTTACAATATTCCAACCAATCAAAAAAAAAGTTAAGTCTTTACCAAATTAAATAAAATAATTGTCTATTCTTTCTCCAATAATAAGTCATTTTTTAATTAACTCTAATGATTTTATTAAATTTAAATTCTTGTAAGAGAATAAAAGAAACACTTAATTACCTCCATAAATAAGTTATATACATAAAACAATAAAATTATGTATTTAATTTTTTATAGGCATAATTAAATTACAAAGATAAGTGGCATCATTATTTTGAAGTAGTTGATTACAATATGTTGAGTAAAAAATTATTTTTGACTAAGTCATGATTAAGAAGATCCTTTTTTTTAAATCTTTGTTGTTAAGTAATTCGTTACAACATATTGAGTAAGTGTTCACAATCCACTAAATACTTGTATATTTATATCAAAGTTATGTTTAGCTAAATTTCTATAATTAAATGTATCCCTTCTATCAAAATCATGTAGAAGTTGAATCCAACTTTCATCTTAATAAATATTTGTGAAAAATATTATCTATAGATACATTATCCTCATGATAGATGTCAATGTCGTGCACTTTGATAACACTCATGATAGATGTCAACGTCATGCTCTTTGATTCTGGTTCTAAAAGAGCGACTAGTTTCTCCTATGTAAGGTATTCCACAAGAACAATTGATCTTGTAGACACCATAATCAAGGTAGATGTCTTTGGGATCTTTGAGAGAGGGGATGTGGTTTCTGAAGGTAGAGAAAGCTTGAAAGCACAAAGAATGCCTTTTTTAAGAAGGATTTTTATAATTTTTTTAGATAAGCTCTCAATGTAAGGGAGGGTGGCAGTGGGAGGGATGGAGGGTGGCAATGGGAGGGATGGAGGGTTGAGTGGAATTGGGTTTGGAGAAGAAATTTGATTTTATTTGGTTAAAATTTTGAGTGATTTGTTTATTTTTTTAACCATTTAAAAGGAAGACATGATGAAGATAATCTAATTCAAGGTTTACGTGATCTTTATCATAGATTCAGAATTAAGGTTTTAAGGATACACATTTTTTGGGCAGGGTGGTGGTGGGAAGAAGAATGAAGGTAGAGGTCGGTGTGGGTGGATTTGCGAAAAACATTGTACGAGCCAAGGTGTCATCCAACATTTTGGTGAGCAAGATGTCAAGAAATTTACATTCAAGTTTCATGAAATTTACATTACTATTATAGGGAAACTCCATTGTCTCACTGTTTTTCCAACTTTTCATCTCCCTCATGCTGGCCTGATATTCTTATGTCATATCTGCATACTACGATTGGCATCAACATACAATCATTTCTTCCTCTACCAAGTTCGATTTTATTGATACTTACCCTAGACCTACATGTTGGCCGCCACTCTCCCTTGAACTATTCCCTCTCATCCCATGAGTCCCTCCTTACTACTCCCCCTTCACTCTTCAACAGGTCTGGCCTACATAATGAGGTGTGGTATCTAAAAATTAAAGTCCACCCCTTGATTTTATAGGACATCCTCCTCTTCATGCTTATTAATATTTTCAGCTTTATGGATTTAAATTGGAAAGATTCTATTTGTGGTTTAGAATTGTTGATTTACTTTCTTATTCTGTCATCTCTTTCCTATTTCCCACCTGACACAGACAATATAAAATCTTCAAATCAGTTATATCACCATATTCAACACAAGTTAATGTTGGAAGTACCAAGGTTCTGAGAGGGGGGGTGAATCAGAACACTATTAACTTATTTCAAAATTGATTACAATTCTTGCAATTAACAATCCATAACTGAATATATTCAAACTATGCTGGAAAAATGTAAACATTCACCATGAACATAAAGTAATGACAACTCACAAAATGAAGAGACACCAAATTTGTGTCGAGTGGAAAACCCTCCAAAACCTCACGGTTTCGTCATAGGGAGAAAAACCACTCCATAAACCTGTATCCTTTATTGATTTCCAATCCTTTACAATTAGCAGAAACTACTGCTCAGAGAGTTTAATCCTTTTTAATTCTGTAAATACATCTCATATACATATACAAATGTGTATATGTCATTTATATATGTACACAAGTTTGTGATAAAACTTTCAAACTTCTCATCCTCAGATGAATACATATATCTTTTTCACACACACTCACATGTATCTAATGATTACAAATGCTATATTTATAGAAATGAAATTCGAATCTGATCAGTTACATGTATCTAACTGAACCAGTTAGAGTTTGTTACACAAACTTCCTTTTAAAAATGCTTTTTGAGAAACTAACAAAACAGTTTTAGTTTTCGGATTTGTTCCTGTCTCAAATCTGGTAATCATTATAAGCTTCCAAAGTGTTTCATTTTTGAGATACTCGAAAATAGTTTCCACAACGTCATTTTTGCAACTGACTGGAAATGCTTGTACATTTCCTTTTGTTTTGAACAAAAAAACTGCATATAATATCCTGGGTTTAACACCCAAAATTATTCAATCTTCTAAAACTGTGTAGAAATATTCGGGTTTGAAACCCTCTTTAGAAGATATCAAAGATGCAAAACCTGAAAATGTCGAATCAACAGTGTTTTTATCTCAGACCAAATTCCTTTGTCGCTGTTACAAACTTTGGTGAAACTTCATTCAATATTTCATTTATTTTATGAATACTGTTCCATAAAAATTGCCATTTTCATTAGACCCAAAACAGTTTAATTCTAACTGTGTATTTGATTTGAACAAGCATTTAAAAACTTTCATACTTGTGCAACAAACTGAGAAACTTTTTCAAGAAAAAAAACCTTTACTGTAACTGTGCGAGTATTCTTTTCAGTTTTCAACAAACTTCAACTTTGCTCAAAGAATTCACTGTCTTGAAAATTCTTACCTATGGTGCCCTTTGAATTTTGCGGCTCAACATACCTGTGATGCCCAAGACTCTGCCCGATCCTGTTAAGTTCCTCCTTTTTAATTTGCCCCAGATCCTCATACCTGTTTATGTAACCTTGCATACCCATCAAATGATTTTTGTTTTGCAGAAAGGAATTATCTTAGTATTCGCAGAGAAGAAATGAACCAAAGACCAGTTTGCAAGGTCTAAAACAATACCCACAAACATAACTCCTTTTAATCACAATTTGAAATCCGCCATGCAAAGCCAACACTTGGCGAGAAAAAGCAGGGGACAATAAATAATACGTTCAGTCTGTCAGATTACGGTCTCAAACACTGCCGCCGAAGCAAGTTTTATTTGATTCATATTAAACAACATTATGTTGTGCCATGTTTAATTTTCCTGCCTTTATTTGTTTACCGATTGCCATCATATATTTCACAATAAGTGCCACGTCAAAATGAAGACTTTTCTTGCCAATTGCCACGCGTGCATATATTCCATTTTGCCAACTGAATAGTTTTCGATGGTCAATAGTTACATGAATAAATGCTCAGCTATACACAACAACTGCCCATTTGACAATTTCATTTGTCAATTTATCTTAATTTTAAATTTAATAAATTTACTTCAGAACTATGAAATAAACTCAGTACAAATTTTAGAATTACCACAGAATTTTCATCAAATTTTCATATCTCCAATATTAATGTACAATTTTATTTGTTCTACAAAACATTAAATCTTGTTTACAAATGTCTTAAATCTGTTACACATTCCCCTCTTTGCAAATCTTTCCTTCACTCTAACAGACCCGACCCATTTAATACCAATCTGCATACCATTGTTAAAATGTTAATTTTCAATCTCCTTTCATAGCGCTGCCCCCTTTCATTCTTCCTGCCCATTTTTACTGCATTTTAAAATTTAAACTGCATTTTAGTTACATAAGAGTTGGTCAAAAACTATTTCAGGAGAAGATTTTTGAAAGCAGTTTGCCTAATTTGCAAAACGAATCAACGCAAAATTCCTCACTGTTTGGAAGAATTTAATGCTGGTAATTTGTGGTGTCGGGCTTACAGAAAGTTCAAAAATTCACAATTTTTGGAGCAACATTCATTTGCAGGGGATCTGGGGACATTATTCTGAGCCTACTCACCAGTTTTCACATAAATCAGAGAACTTTCAGTATTTTCGCCTGTGGACATCGGACTCCATCAATTGACATAATTGAACAAATGAAATCTTCTGTCATTTAGATGACTATTTTATTTTTTAATCTATTAGTTATATCATATTGTTTCGTCTATTGTAGGGGAGACTTGGGGCCCATAATGGAGCAGGGTCTAATAGTGGGGATAGAAGTAGTCTTCCGTGAGCCCCATAGTGGAGCACTTTAATATTCAATTGCGAAACACTTTTTATTCATAAAGTACGCAAAGTGACAAATCATATGATGCCACACCAGCGCACCAATAAAACATGACTTAGTGCACCACTATTGGTCTCACTTTTTTTTTGGGCCTTTTTGGATACCTCAACAAAAAGCATGTTGATGTGGCATCATATTTGATGATGTGACCTTAAAACGAAATATAGAAGCATATGAGTTGCCAAATAAACTGTTGTACAGAATTCAGAGTGATTTGAAATTTCCACATAGGATTTTGAGAAACGCGAAGTTAGGGTGCTCCACTATGGGCCCCTCTTCCTTATTATAAAATATGTTTTATATTTGTATTGAGTGTGTAAGCACAAATAAAAACTAATTGTCATTAATTTAGAGATGATCATTTTGTGCAAATGCATTTATCATTAAGAATCTCATCTCACTTGATTATAAGTGATGAGATGTTCCATGCTCTACACTATGAATCGTGATCTTAGTGGATATTGATTCTAGATCATTGTGTTATATGTAAACCCATAAATTATGTGAGTTCTTTGCTTAATTTTACCTTATTTTCATATGTTGCATTTTTTTGGTTTTTAATACATGTATATAGTGCTTTCAAAGTAACCAATATGCCTTATGAATTTGAAAATAATATTATTTATTAAATATTTTAGTAAATAAAGTGTTATGCAATTTAATTAATTATATTATTGGTAAGAAAATTATAAGGATATATATAGACTCCTTGAAATAAAACACATTATTCCTTTGAAAAGATATTAAAAGGGTACGTGTATGAATTTTATTTTCAAAGATTGCAAAATATTTAGTTCCTCTAGGTATTAGATAAAAATTCATTTTATGTTAAAGGTTTGAAACAAAAAGAAAAATGTAGTGCATTTAAAAGGTCTTTTTCACTTTTTCCTCTATGGTGTGGGAAATCTTAATCTCAAAGAAGATTGATTGAAAACTAGTAAGGAAATTTAGATCTTGAGCTTGGATTTTGGAAAGAATTGCAAAGGCTTGTTGTGTGAATTGCATCTAGGAAAAGATTATCTCAAATTGTTGAAGGTTTGCATTATTGAAGATATTTTCTTTTTTGCAAGTATGCATTTATTTAAATTATTTTCTTGTTTGGCTATGCTCCACCTTATGTGGAGTTGGATATGAATTTGTAGGGTATGATTGTTTTAGATTTAGGATTAAAGTTTGCTTTTGTTAAGGAATTCTTGTTGTACGTTTAATATTTGTAAAAAATATAAATTGTTACCTCAAAATTGTGGTAAAATTTCTCTATAATCTTATGTTATTATAATAGTGTGATATCACTACATCATTATGCTTGAAAAATAATTTTAAATATTAAAATTAAATATGAAAAAAATCTAAGGTATGTTGATGGTGGAATATCAAAGATCACACAATATTTTCTAAATGATCATCAATTTAATTCAGATGAGTTAATGGTGGAATTGAGAATTCTATGGATCAAGGAGGTTTCTTCAAATTCTATTCTTGTGAATTAAGAATTAACTAGATCATTTTATATTATGGGGTGAGTGTTTTCCCCATGCAAATGAGTTTCTTTATCATTCGGTAATGTGTCATAGTGTAAACATCAATTTTTATGCCAAGGACATGTTTTGAGTATTTTGGTATTTTTGTGTTTATGAATGAGATCTATATTAGAAAAGGAGTTTAATCTTACCACTCATACAATTTAAATGAAACCAAAGAATGAAAAATGTGAGAGAATACAATATAACTTGACTAAAATTGAAATTAACCATATCACAAATTAAACTATTTTTTTTATTTGCAGCATTATAGTGAGTAATATTAATGTACAAATCATTCTATTTTTGTTGTTCATTTTATTGAAAATATCATATTATGTATAGAGTCACATTTCTCAACTTTGCTTGGTCTTGTTAATATGGTGAGGACATTCCACCCTTGTACATGTCTAGTAACCTCTCCCTTGATTCTATAGATTCAATTATATTTTATTGGTGTATATGAATCCCATGTGTTTTCATTGGGTTTTTATTATCATTCCATTGTATTTCATTGGTTGTTATTGTTGGGAAAAGGTGTGTCTTTCACTTTCCATAATGTTTATAATGTAAAATTAATATTATTTGTGGTGTACCTAGGGAATCTAGGAATGTATCCATCACATGTGTTAGACATTCTTAGGGCCACTTATATGTTGTATGTAACATTGGAATAAATATTTAATTCATGTGGGTAGAACATTGGGAAAATATTTAATATTAGTAAAACTTGGCAGCAAAAATAAATAAGCTCATGATTTTGAGGCACATGGTTTATATAATACCACTTGGTGGTTTTATGGAAGCTTGTTTATATAAAAAAGTACGTAAGTTTTTGTTGAGGTTAGATTGTACAACCTTTGACTTGTTGGCTGAGGTTGATTGAGCATCTCTTGTAAGTTCAATATATGAGGAAAGGAAGTGTGGATTAATATGTGTGGTTACATTATTCCAATTTGATTGTTCTCATTGAGTGTAATTAGGGATATTGTCATTTTACAAACCTTGTATGGAGACTCTATAAGTGTATTATAATATTTGTTCATGAGATAATACATTGAGTATGTGAGTGCTTTTAGATGCTACTTTTTTCCTTTGATAAATTTTTAGGGTATAACTTGTGTCATCTTGATGGTATTTTGTATATTCTTTTGTATTGTGGATTTCAAATACTTGTTAGCATATTTTTATCTTTTGGGGTTATGTGTAAATGGTTATTATTACAAAAAAATTGTTTTTAGTTATACCATTTCAATTTTATGTAGTTTTTTTTAATTCGCACTATATGTCATTGGTTGGTGTCATGATTTCAATATGTATGTTTATTATAGTCATTGTCTATGAGATGGTATTGTGGTATACCCATGGTTTAGTGTGTGTTTATATGATTGTTTATTCAAATGTATCCTATCCTAGAAGGATGGGCCTCAAGGTCCCACATAGTTGGGTTGTAGATTATCACCATCAAGGTCAATTAAATCATTAGTGGTGAGTCTTTGGAGGATATGCAATAGTTCTTGTAGCATCTTGATAGTTGTATATTTCTATTTTTGGCTATTGATAAATTTATAAAGTAGGATATTATGATGATTAATCAGGTGGTAAAGTGAATATTACTAAGCTATATTTTATTAATATCAACCATATGTACTCAATATGTGTGAACATTATACTATAGCTTGTATAGATCATCATACGAGTTGGATTCTATCTTGATTTACAATGGAATATTATATGTGTGATTTCTTGACTTAAGGATGTGTGTATTAACAAAAAATCCATAACTTACAACTTCATTATTATATTTTTGTGTCCATTTTTACCCATGTGTCTATAATTTAAAACATCAAAAAAAAATGGTGCTTCTATGACCTATGAGAAAAGCATAACCTACAACACAAATATGTCAAAAAACAAAAAAACTACAAAAAAAACTATGTTATAACATCACAAACATGTCTATAGAAATGACAAGCAATGCACATAATAAAACTAATAGAGAGAAAATATTATTCTATGCGAATAATGTAATGAATAGACTATTTGATTAAAAAATAATACTTCATATGTAGATATTGAAACGGTGGAGAAAAGGGGGAGATCCCAAAATACGGTGTCCTAAGTCCATACAAAGAACTAAGACACTAAAGGTATCCCTCTTTCCACCATTTCCTTAAATCTAGGGGATTGCAAGGTGTAGAGATTGAATTTCAACCCTAAGGTGAGCCAATCAAACCTGAATCCCTGGGTTTCTTTAGGATGATAAGATTTGGAATTAAATGGAAATGATTTGATACAACTAAACCTAATAAACGATATGACCTAGATGACGAAATGCAAGATCCTGTAGCTAAAAAAATGGAAAACACAGTTTGCAAGTAGGTCTAAGAAGGGTTTGGACACATGTACCTAGCACCAAAAGTTTGTTCTAAGATCTTTTTTAAGGATAGGTTCGCCATAAGGTGAATGAGTCCTGGGTAGGGTGTCTAGAAGAAGTTTTGATAGTCCTCTAAAGTTGGATCTTGGCTTCAGTTTGACACAGGTCCCACTCTCAGAAATTTAGAAATAAGATCTATGATTAAGTGTTTGTGGCTTGACAACAACATTTGGTAAAAACTTATGCAATGTTGCAAAATTTCTCTTTGAGATCCTTTCAGTCCTTCTTTCACCTATAAATCTGCACATACAAAGAGAAGAATGATTTGTTTGTTTTGAATGGGGGTTTTCCTTAGTCTAACCCCATGTTTAGTAATTAAACCTTGATAAAATAATAATGGAAATTGATAAATGGAAGGAATGATGAATGAACGCTTGCTTGCTACAACTCACCAAACCTTTAATGGATTCCCTTAGTGAACTAAGATCACACACATCACTCCAAGGAATTAGAGATCTTGCTTTGCTTGATTTGTTGGATGCTTGGATGCTTTAGGATTAACAATGCATATTAGCCTTCATAAGATGACATGAAAACACATAAGCTTGAACATGATGATATGATCTTGATTGTTGCAACAAATGATTGAAAATTCTACTCTTGAATGCTCTTGAAAATTTAATATTTTCTTATATAAAGTTCACATCTTGTTTGTTGATGTTGCTTAGATTTGAATTGATAAAAAGATTGTATTTATAGGTATTTATCTAATTTCTTGAAAATTAGATTTCAAAAGCCGACAATTGCATATGAAAATTGAATCATAAAATACCACCAAAAACATATTAAAATTTGCAATCTAGGACTTTTAAGGAGGACCCATTTTCCCTTGGCCGAATGGGTCTTGGCCCAAAAGTCTAGGACACATTCATTTAGGATTAATTAAAATATTAATTGCATTAATTAAATATCAGTTCCCCTTTCAGAAAATTAGCAAAATAGGGCTTTGGAATGCATAATATGGTAAATTAGGAGCTTTTAAATTAAGTCTGATTAATTAAGGGACCCAAACATAGTGTGAAATTATAAAGGTATACAATTTCCTACACTACATTTAGCCCCCACTATAGTGAGAGTATGAGCCCACGCTCAAACTCACACTAAAGTAGACAAATATGTGTCAAAAGAGGTTCAAGTGTACAAATGTTAGAAAGATAGGATGACAAATATCAAAAAGGGTGATCAAGCCTCTGAGATCTAAGGTCCCATTGTAAACCAACATAAGGACAAAGGGACACAAGAGATGTGTAAGATACGTGCAATGAGACAAGATACACAAGCATGCAATGTTAAATCTAATGCAAAAAGGAAAAAAAGGAAAAATGGACTAGCCACAGTTGCTCTGTTGTCCATAAGAACATTCACAAGTAGAAACCTATTGTCCACTATGCAAACAAAATATATACTCATGGGCTAGTGAACATCCATTGTTCACTAGGTGAGGAAAAAAGGATAAAATGATCAAGATGTTGTGCCAACGCTACACTAAGTTCAACCTCTACGAACAAAGTGAAGCAAGAAATATCAAAATGTTAATACCAAAATGAAATAATGCCAATGTATTCCCTCACTTTAAATAAAATGCTAAAAACCATGTTGTGAGTAATTAATTTAAAGTAGAAAAATGATATATATCAATTAATTAAAGGGAAATGAGAGATTATTTGGAAATCCCTATACCAAACATGTGTTTCCAAATAAAGTTGCGTCATGAAAAAGGAAGTTTTCCACCACATGCAATCTCAAAAGATAACACATAAGGGATCCACAAATTTGGGTCAGTGCATGTCTTTGCTACAATGATATAATAGACTTTAGAATCGTCATTATTCTCCAAATACTTTGTTGAACAATGAACACAAAGGAGGAATGTCACATAGAGAGAGAGATAGAAGACAAACAATCCTTTTGGGTCAACATGGAGGAGACCTAAATGTCTCAACGCTTTGCATCATCCCCAAAAGGAAGACACAAGACAATGAAAAGATAATATTTATGACTGATAGAAGAAAGTAGATACGAATAGAAGAATGTCATGACAGATTCACTTCATTTGTATCCTTGCACCAACAGAGTAGCAAGGGTCATCCAAAGAAAGCTAACAAACATAAAGACATGCCAAGTAGCAAAATACAAGGGATCACATTATGCACATGCAATCACAAAGAACATAGAGAGAACAAAGCTAGTATGACACATGCGAGCCAACCCAAAGAAAGTCATCTGCATCCCAATCTTGTTCATCATATGTAGAAGGTGGATAACTAGCCAAAGGAGCAACAACGAGTGTTGTACTAGGACAAGGCTATCAAACCTCCTTTCCCCCCAAAATGTAGGACAAGGATGAGCTAGGATAAGTGGTGAGAAGGTGCTCCTTGCAATATGAAAAAATGATTTACTTTATAGTGTCATACATGTAATAGTGAGTATGTTATGATTCTACAACTATCACATGGCAAGGAGCAAAGTGTGTGCATGCTATCCAATTATATCAATAATATCACTTTCATCTAAAACCTTTTTATAGCACGAAACTCATCAATAAGATGCCCAAAAGTTATATGATATGAACAGTAAGACATGTTTGTACTTTCCCCCTTTCTATTTTCTTAGATTGGTGGTAATTGTTGAGAAAAAGGTGTCTCAAACTTACTGGTTAAGGATGTCTGAAATCAGGAAAACACTTATAAGTTTTGTATTTTCAGAGTTCGGGCATCGGCCTTCAAGATTATCACTTACCAATGTAGTTGCAAAGTCTTAGAAAAGTTGAAGAGTGTCAGTGATCGGACTTCGGAGTTCTGTCGAATGCTTTACTGGTGGATTCTGCAGTATCAAGTATTGAGAAACATCGAGTCTTGGCTCGTGAAAGGACTCTGTTCTTCTATATTGTATTGGCGGAGAAGTATCTTCAACATGCTAATGACTGTCAAGAAGCCATGTTAGGTTGACATTGCATTGTCAGAGGAGTATCTAAGTAGTCCCCTCGATAACCTGATGTGAGGCTAGGGACTCTTGTCGGTAGGAGTGGAGGACTTCTCCAGGATAGAGATTATAGTCTCCTCAATGTGTCGATGGAGTGGAACCATAGTGCGTTGTTAAGGTGGGACCAATCTATGTGGAATATGATGTTGACTGTACAATGGTGACATGGATGCCACATAGGTGTTGGGGACCACTCAGTTAATGTTACATGCTTTGTCGATGAGACTTTGTGGTATCAGTAGGACAGTGTTGGGTGTCCCTTCGACATCCTGATGCAAGGTGAAAGGTGTTGGCAGAGGATGAAACGATAGGAATGTCGGAGTGACTATGGATTTTCAAGGAGAAGGGATTTGAAGTCTCTTCGATGTTCTGATACAACTTCGGCAATAGTGAAGCTAATGACAGTTAAGTTCATTGGTGACGTTCAGCTGGTATGGAAGGTGGAACGACCAATTCCTCTAGAATTCTTAAGAAGGGTGTATGAATGTTGTAGTGCAGTAGAGAGGAGTGACGGAGTTTCAAGAGGGGTTATGATGCTAGATTCTCTCTAGATGGAACAAGATTTAAAATCCCTTGTAAATGCTTAGAGCGTGTAATTGTATTTGTAACTGTATTCTGTTGTTGAATAATATAGTGGCGATATGGGCTTTTGGAGTATGGGGTTTTTTACTCGTAACGATTTTCCCCATGTAAATCTATTGTTGGTTCTGCTTGTTGAATCTATTTAATGTTGTTGTTGGAACTAGTTAAATTGCATAAAATTTTCTCTAAGGGTTAATGTGGGAAATGAACTATGTTTGATTCCACTTTATGGCATAGTAGTACATGTTTTTGAGGAAACCTAAAGTAATTAGTGTTACCGGAAGCACCTACTACTCTCAGATGAATAATTTTCCCTACAGTAATTTTATAAGTCCTTCATGAAGAAGCTTATCCATTTTTTGTTCAATGTCGGTTATAGTATGTAAAAATGATATTTTCTTAAGTTTATAAGTCATGGGTTTCTTACTTGATTGGGAAATTGGTTGATGTGGAGGGAGAGGATCTTGGTTTCCTAATCCCTTGGTATCTTCTAATGGTTGTTCTAATAATTGATGGATTTCATGCTCATTGATTATGTCACATCCTTTTTTATTAAGATTATAAATCCTTGACCATAGATCTTTTCTAAGTTGATGGGTGTATCAGTAACTCAATGGGCATAAGATAAAATAGTATCAATGTTGTCATCCTTTCTAATTGATGGTTGAGGCTTGCTTTGTGATTCAACTTTGGGATGTAAAAGGTTGAACATATCAAGTGATGGCATGATAGGTGGTATTAGTTGTTGCATGGAGGAATAAAAGGATGCATTGTTCGCAAGGTTATGTAAGGAGTCTTGTATGAATTCTTGCATGCTATCTTCATCTTGGCCTAAGATGTCTATCTCACGAGGACATTCATTAGGAGGTGAAGATTCATGAATGTTGTCAATTGCATTAGGATCATCACCAAACATACAACTTGAAACATCAACCAAAGATTTAAAACAAATCCACATTTGACCAAAACACATATCCATGATGAAAAGGTTAAATGTCAAATGCAAGTGTGAGTAGCTATGATAACGAATTGTTAATGCAATTTTTAGATCTAAAAATGGCAATTGACTATTTTTTAAATGCAAGGACTTGAAAATGATTATTTTGAAATACCAATTTTGGTTTTAAACAATGCACTTTTCTCACTAATTGAACTAGATACAAACAATGATAGAAAAATACAATTTTTGAAACTCAAACAGAGATCTACAAGTACAAAAATGGAAAGAAAACACTGATAAATGTGCAAAATTTCAAAAAATTACCTATACAAGGACATGTTCACCCTAGGGTGAATGTTTCCTTGGGAAAGGGTTTGAGAAATTATTTTCTGAGGGTTTTTTTTTATATTTAAACTCACTATTCCCAATTTCAAACTGATTCTTCAATAACAAAATTTCTAGAAATTGATGTGAAATGAAAATGCAACTTTGTGAGAATGTATGAACAAAATGACAACTTTTTTGAATGCAATTTTTGGAATGTAATTTTGATCTAAATTACTGAAACACACTTTTATGCAATCTATTATGCATAAAGTATGCAATATTTTTGTATTTTTTATGAAATTGAATGATGCAAGTATGCAAATTGTAACCCTAAATGCAATGAAAAACCTAGATCTAAGGTTTCAATGATCTCCAAATCAAAAAAGATGTTGTACAATGTTAGGTTCACCAAAATGAAATGGTGTGAAAATAGGGAGATCCCATAATAGGGTGTCCTAGGTCGTTCATACAAAGAACTAAGACACTAAAGGTATCACTCCTTCAACCATTTCATTAAATCTAGAGGATTGTTAGGTGTAGAGATTAACTTTCAACCCTAAGGTAAGCCAACCGAACCTAAATCCCTGGGTTTCTTTAGGATAATAGGATTTGGAATTAAATGGAAATAATTTGATGCAACTAAACCTAATGAACAATATGACCTAGATGATAAAATGAAAAATCCTAAAGCTACAAAAATGAAAAACATAGTTTGCAGGTAGATCTAAGAAGGGTCTGGACACATGTACCTGGCACCAAAAGTCTATTCTAAGATCTGTTGAAGGACAAGCTCACCCTAGGTAAAATGAGTCTTGGGCAGGATGTTCAAAAGAAGCTTTGACAGTACTTTGATGTTGGATATTGGCTTCGGTTTGACACAGGTCCAACTATCGAAAAATCAAAAATAAGATTTGCAATTGAGTTTTCGTGGCTTGACAAGAATGGTGACAACTTATGCAATTTTGCAAACTTGCTCTTTGAGATCCTTCTAGTCCTTCTTTCACCTATAAATCTACACATAAAAAGAGAAGAAAGAATTATTTATTTTGAATAGGGGTTTTCCTTATTCAAACCCCATGTTTGGTAATTAAACCTTGATAGAATGATAATGACAATTGATAAATGGAAGGAATGGCTTTCTACTACTCACCAAACCTTTAATAGATTTCCTTAGAGGACTGAGATCACACACATCACTCCAAGGAATTAGATCTTGCTTTGCTTGATTTGTTGGATACTTGAATTCTTGGATGCTTTAGGATCAACAATGCATATTAGCTTTCACAAGATGATATGGACACACATAAGCTTGAACATGATGATAGGATCTTGATTGCTTCAACAAATTACTAAAAAATATACTCTTGAATGCTCTTGACAATAAAATTTTCTCATATAAAGTTAACCTCTTACTTGTTGATGTTGCTTAGATTTGAGTTGATAAAAATAATATGTATTTATAGGTGTTTATCTAATTCCCTGAAAATTAGATTCCAAAAGTTGACAATTGCATATGAAATTTGAATCATTAAAAAACCACCAAAAACATATTAAAATTTGGGATCTAGGACTTAAGGAGGACCCATTTGGCCTTGGGAAAATGGTTCCTAGACCAGAAATCTAGGACACATTCATTTAGGAGTGATTAAAATATTAATTGCATTAATTAATATAGGTTCCCCTTTTGTAAAATGAGAAAAATAGGGCTTTGGAATGCATAATTTGGTAAATTAGGATCTTAATTAAGTCTAATCATTTAAGGGACATAAACATAGTGCGGAATTGCAAAGGTATAAAATTTCCTACACTACAAATATTAAATCCAAATGAAAATAAATGATTCAAGATCTATCTTACTCTATCACTAGGAATCATGAAACCAATTAACAATATGAATTTTATGTGCTAGTATACTCTATTGCTAGGTGATTCATAAAATGCTTCAATGAATCACATGCAATAACACAGTTAATTACTTAGCCATTTCATGAATAAATACAATAATAGGGATTGAATGTTCTAACATACTCTTTTAGTAGGAAATCCTAACAAGGCTAGTCATGTCCAAGCATGTCTCTTTACTTGGGACCATAAATTATTGATGCTCTAGGAGCATGCTCTCAATGTGTGTGTGTGTGCTTGCATGTGTGAGTGTGGATATGCCCCCCATTAAAATGATTTGATAAGGAAGGATGTAATAATTTTAAAGATATTAGATAGAAATAAATGTATTGTTATGGAATTAGAGGGAGGAGCACTAAAATAGTTTATTTTCACCTAAAAAAATTAGGAATTTAGAAGTTATGTTTTCCCCTAGAATAGGAATGTGAAAATTTATTTTTCTTTCCCTCAAAAGTGGAGATGAGGACAAAAATAAAAAGAAAAATAGATGTACCATTACGCAGGAAGATGGTTGTGTATCTACTAAAGATGATGTATGCACTATAAGTTGTATACTATACACTAAGAGAGAAAGTGATGAATGACACATAAATGGTAGCAACACACTAGACAAGGGTGTACATGGATAAGGGTGCACAATATGAAAAATAAGGTATAGGGAAAAGGAGAAATAAAATATGACACTTTGGATTGAGAAAGATAAATGTGGTTCTCATATTATTATAGCTCAGTAATGTCAATGTCATAATATTAGTACCCTCAATGTAATATGTCACTCTCCAAAGTGGTATATAAAGGAAAAATGATATTTAAAATATTGAATTAATAGATAGAAGTGACATTCAATGTCCTATATCATATGAAGAAGGGAAATTCACATCATTAGAAGGAATAATGATGAAACCCTTATCAATAAGGTTTTTTATAAATTATCTTTCAATTCTTGACATGGATTTGTGGAATGGCATAGATGTAACATTCCCATTGTTTTACACAATAATTTTCACCATGTTTCACCCACAAGTAAATAATTTATGATGCCAACACTTAGTAATAAAAAATTTCCTTTCTAACACAATCTCAATATGCACTTTTGAAATAACTTCATTCCAAACTTTCTCATTGAATTACAATGAAATATTGCAAAATCCCAAGTAATGATTTCATATTACATAGTTCCATGATAACATTTCACATTTACAATTTCCATAGAGATGGATATATCATTACATACATAGCTTCTAAGAGCTTACAAAAATACAAATACAAACTGGTCCAAATGTCCCATCATTGGTGTATACATTCTAGATGTCCCCATTCCTTGGTGCATACATTTTATTTGTCCCCAATACTAGCGCATACATCCTCAAATCTTGGCCACCAACTGCATGAGGAGAAGCATCACTCAAGCACTTTTCCACCAACCATAGACTTACTACATGCTCCCCCGCACATCTACCAAACTAGTAAGATGGCCCTCCCCTTTGATGAAGAGATTGGTTTGGTAACCTCATAATCCTATCCTTCTTTGAGCATGGTGTTGTTTCCTACATATCTAGAGCTACCATACTATGGATATAACCTACATGTATGAAAATCCCTACCTAGTACATGTAAACCCATATCACAGTGAACTGGCAGTGTAAATAGTGGCTACTTACACTACTTTGGCCAAAGAATTCATCACCTAGTACTTCTAGTGAGAGTAATCTATCCACCACCTTCCTAGATCAATTTGGTTTGACTATTAATACCCTATACATAGGTTACCACATTTTCCCTTGGATTATTCTAACCCCGGGAATAACCAAACTAACCATATGGTATTCATAATGTCACAACATTAATGACTCCATTTCAAAAAGTATGATCTCATCAATAAATTACTTCAATTTAAAAGTATGACCTCAACAATAAATGACTCAACAAAAAGTATAATCTCATCAATAAATGACTTCAATTCAAAAGTATAATCAACAATCAAATGATTAATCAAACCATATGGGTTAATCCCAATCTATTTTCTTCAATCAATAATCAAGTAAACAACCCAACCAAATAGGTTATTCTCAACCTGGGGTTTCAATCAAAAGTAAAGTAGCGATCAAGTGATCATGAACCAATCATAAAACTTCTCTTTCAAAATAGGTCTCAAGTGTTCACATGTTTACTACATTTGTATATAATCTAGAGGACAATAGCTTGAGAAGAGTTTGTGCTTCTACGCCTACAAATCATCTTCTCACTATGACTTTGGGTTTTCGATACGTGAGTTCTCTTCATGAATTCCGTGAATAGGAATAGACTCTTAACCAAAAAAAAAGAAAATAACATAATCAGATAATACATTTCTCAACCCTACTGTTTGATGCAAGAGGGTCCTCCCTTCTCATAGAAAACTCAACTCACACTTCACAATTACTTTCTGGCAGATTCTCTATGCTTAGTAATTTTAAAAACAATATAAGAATTGCAACAAACTACAAATCAATGCCTTTAATTTTGTTGAACATTCAATTAAAAAAATTTATAAAAATCATTTATTATTTTGGCATTATCCATCGATCCCAAATCAGCTTGTCCTCCTTTCAAATTTGCTCGGCTTCACTAAATTAGTTTTTGTGCTTTCAAACATTCAATTTTATTTAAACTTTGGGTAGGCTTTTTTTTCACCAGGCACGTCCTTCTAAAGGATTTTTCCTAAGTCTTTTCACTTAGTTGAATCCTCTTCCCTTACCCACCTTCGTAACCTCTTAATATTTCTTCAACTATACCAATTTCCACATATTTACTTTGGTTTCAAAACACTAATTTTGATAACATAGCCTCTATATTTCTTCTTTTGTGAGCCACTTGAAATATCAGATTGTGTGCCCCATTTTATCTTCCATTTCCATAGCTTACTATAACGTAGCCCCTCCTTCCACTCTCTCACGGGCTTCCCTCTCCTTATGCACCACCCACCACTCTTGTTTTAAAGATTGTAATTTAAAAATATCATCCAAAAATTTCTAGTGCCCCTCTCATTCCTATCGAGCCCTTTCTTCAAGGCATCGGTCTCTCTTCCCTTTCTTTTTCTGCATTTTTTAATTGTTTGTGAAGGCTTGTCATAGCGCGCCTTTTGATCTTCCTTTTTCATTCCTCTTTTCCACCGCTCTTTTTGTTTCCCTCACTAAATCCACAAGGCATGGCCCCTTGCATTCCTCCCTTATCGACCTTTGCTTTTGTAATGTATTTTTTAAAATTTCTTATAACTTCTTTTTTTTGTCTCCTCTCTTTACCATCTCCTACATGGAGATTCTAATCTCTGCCTTGTCCTAAAAACCGCACCACATTCCACCCCCCATCGGCCACTGTTGGGAGTTATATTAATTTGAATTTAGTTCCCTTTAGATTCTTAGGGAAGGTGCCTCCTCATCTCCTCCATAGAAGTTTAAATTTTCTACCCTTGTTTCTTTATACCAAGACTCTTTGACTTCAATTTTTTCCTTAATTCCCAGGAAAATGTCTTCTCCTTTTTTAGTTGATCCTCCTTCCAATTCCTCTAATCTACCTTTTTATTTTTTTCAATGCATCCACTTATCATCTCAAAGTTTCCCTTCACCTATTGGCTTCATTTGCTCAGAATCCTTTAACAAATTCAATTGTTCATATTCGGTAATCAACAATTCATTGAGGCATACAACCAAACAATTACATGCCTTGTCTATGCATTGAGACTTGGCATACATGTCTACTAAGATACTCAGGCCACGAGTTTGAAGAGATTGGATTCACACCAATAAATTGCATTGGTTAAAATCAATTTGTATTTAAGCTTTCCCTTTCACCTTTCATAGTCACCTGATTCTTTACTAGAGCGAGGTCAAACATGGAGATAATGAAACTTTGAAGATTGGTAGGATATGCCCACAAAAATCAAATCCAAACCAAAACAAATGAGATATTTTTGGGCGGTGTTGATTGCTCATTCACCTGTGTGCTCCTACACCAAACATGTCTAGTAGAAAGATTGTAAGCATAGGCTCACAATGGTGGAGTTGAGTAGTTGCACTACTCTTCTAGGTTGAATGCAACTTGCAACAAACTCCCTCGCTATCCAGGTGCTCAAGATTAATCTTACGCTTTTTCCAACATCATGTCGGAACATGCACCAACTTCCTCCAACAATGTTGCATCCTCCTCCTTTTCCCCCTCATGGAATCATGTCCACCATAACTCGACCTCCTCCACCAAATGCTTTCCACACTTCTCTCCTCTTCTATGGGTTCAAACCCACCTATAACCATCCACCTCCACCAATTTCCTACAACATCCTCAACCAACTCCACACACAACATCTACTACAGGCTCTTGTCCTTTATCCAATTCATCTTTCACTACCACATTAGAAAATAAAATAACATCACAAAGTTGATTTACCTCATCTCCATTCACGGTGTTGTCACAATAGTGGTTTACAATTCCGAGAGGAACGGATTTTAGCTGAAATCACATATTTTTAGAAAATATAATGATTTAAGCCTTAAAAAGTTCCATTTTAAGGATTCCAATTGAAGAGGGTTTGATCAAATCACCTTAGATTAAACCCCCTTGGATAGAACCTCGCTAGTTTTAAACCATACCTATAAATGCGTCTCCTTTACACCTATCAAAATGCTGATAAAAAATCACTTTTGATTTAGCTTTTGGGGATCAAATGAATTCATTTAAAATTTATTTCAAATGATTATGGTATTCCTCAGCAAGCTATCCAATGAATATAATTTTAATATGTTTTGGTTTTGTTATGTATTTTTTTAAGTTTTATTAAACATAGGTTTTTCATCAAAATGAATTTCTTTGTTCTTCACATGTGGAAAAATAGAAGATTATCAAAACAAAATTGAAAAATATGAGTGCACCAGATATTGAAGTCCTTAATCAAACAAAAAAATTAAATTAAATTTTGACATATACAAAAAAAGTTACGTGTTATACGATCGCGTTGTGTCTGAATTGTAATTCATTTGACTTTTAAACTTGATTAAGGACAAAATATTCAATAAAAAACTATCTAACCAAGTGGAAGCACTAGATATCAGAGTTACAAATCTAAATTTGAAAAGAATTAGAATTTTATCCTTCATGGAAAATAGTTATGCATTATCTGATTAATAGGCCACTTTTAAAATGTTGTTTCAAAAAATTCAATTTTCGTGGGAGATGGAAAAAGAAGTGCAATTTGATTCCAAAAATTTTGAAAAAAATATTTTAGAATCTACAAACAAAATTGATGAGACTCTAGTTTCACCATCATCAAATTCCTCACGGTTTAGCCAGCTATAGGTTCCCCAATGTGAAGATTTAGTTAAAATATTAATTTTGTCTAGTTTGGCCAAAATTGTAAACCGCTATTATGGATCACCCAGCTACAACATTCACTTCCTCAATTGCCAACAGTTGTGCGAACAAATCTACTTCACCTTTTCCATCTGTTGTGACCTCTTCACTACTCACTTCATTCATTTCTACCTTTTTCTCCATTCCTTCCTCACATCATGTCTTCACTACAACTTCTTCCACAAGGGCTGCTCTCTCATATTTTTCCATCCAACTCAGGCTACAATACTCTCTTTCATTGTCCTCTTTATTCATCTCACTGTTCTTCACCACTTTTCTCTCACTCTTTCCAACACTCTTTTCCACTTTTCCTCGAACCATCTTTCCCATCGCTTCAATCATTTCATCCTCCACATTCTCTCAATACTATGCCCAAAATAGTATCTGCATGGGTCTCTTCACAACCCAACCCATATTTCCTGTTGTAATCACTCTCAATCTGAAAAACACATTATGTCATAGCTTCCAGCTCTCAGCTTCTCAAGACTCCTCTACCTACAACAACCCTCTTGAGCTCTCCACAACCGCTTCACACACTTTCTACTAAGTGTGAACTACCTCCCAATTTATTATTTGTTCACACTACACTTGTAGGTCCTGGTGGATCCTCTCCACTCTCAAGACTATCAACTCTGATACCAATTGATGCAAGTGGGTCCTCCCCTCTCACAGAAAACTCAACTCACACTTCACAATTAATTTTTGGAAGATTGATCTCTTTGCTTAGCAATTTTAAAAATAGTATAACAATTTCAACAAACTACAAATCAATGTGTTCAATTTTGTTGAACATTTCATCAAAACAAAATATACAAATCATTGATTATATTAGCATATCCATTGATCCTAAATTAGCCTGTCCTCCTTTCAAATCTACTTGGCTTCACTAAATTAGTTTTGCGCTTTCAAACATTCAATTTTATTTAAATTTTGGGTTGGCTTTTCTTTCACTATCCACGTCCATCTAAAGGATTTTTCATGAGTCTTTTCATTTAGTCAACTCCTCTTCCCTTACTCACCTTCGCAGCCACTTAAGCTTTCTTCAATTGTACCAATTTTTGCATATTTACTTTGGTTTCAAAACATCCAATTTTGATAACATAGCCTCTATACTTCTTCTTTTGTAGGCCCCACTTACAATATTAGATTGTGCACCCCATTTTATCTTCCATTTCCATAGCTTACTGTAGCATACTACCTCCTTCCACTCTCTCACAGGCTCTCCTCTCCTTATGCGCCACCCACCACTCTTGTTTTAAAGCTTGTAATTTAAAAATATCAACCAAAAATTTCCAGCACCCCTCTCATTCCTATCGATCCCTTTCTTCCAAGCGTCGATCTCTCTTCCCTTTATTTTTCTACATTTTTTAATTTTTTGTGAAGGCTTGTCATAGCATGCCTTTTGATCTTCCTTTTTCATTCCTCTTTGCCACCACTCTTTTTGTTTCCCTCACCAAATCCACAAGGAATGGCCCCTTCTATTCCTCTCTTATCGTCCTAAATTCTTTGAATTTTCCTTTTTTTAATTTCTTCTAACTTCATTTTGTCTCCTCTCTTTACCATTTGTTGCATGGAGGTTCTAATCTCTGCCTTGTTCTAAAAATAGCACCCCATTCCACCCCCCATCGGCCATTGTTGGAAATTATATTAATCTACATGTAGTTTCCTTCACATTCTTAGGGAAGGCACCTCCTTACCTCTTTCATAGAAGTTAAAATTTTCTACCCCTATTTCTTTATATCGAGACTCTTTGACTTCTTTTTTTCCCTTAATTCCCAAGAAAATGTCTTCTCCTTTTTTAGTCGATCCTCCTTCCAATTCATCTAATCTACATTTTTATTTTTTTCAATTCAATCACTTATTATCTCAAAGCTTTGTTTCCCCTGTTAGCTTCATTTTCTCAGACTCCTTTAACAAATTCAATTGTTCATATCCAATAATTAGCAATTCATGGAAGCATACAACCAAACAATTCATGCCTTGTCTATGCATCGAAACTTGGCATACATTTCTACTAAGACACTTAGGCCACGGGTTCGAAGAGATTGGATTCACACCAATCAATTACATTGGTAAACTCAATCTACATTTAAGCTTTCCCTTTCACCTTTCATACTCACCTGATTCTTTACTAGAGTGAGGTCAAACATGGAGATAATGAAACTTTGAATATTGGTAGGAGATTCCCACAAAAACCAATGCCAAACCAAACAAATGAGAAATATTTTTGGGCAATGTTGATTTTTTAATCACCCATGTGCTCCTACACTAGACACACCAAGTAGAAAGATTGTGAGCATAGGCTCACAATGGTGGAGTTAAGTAGTTGCACTACTCTTCCAAGTTGAATGCAACCTGTAACAAACTCTCTCATTGTCCAAGTGCTCAAGATTAATCTTTCTTCCACTTTTTCCAACATCATACCAGAACACATACCACCTTCCTCCAACAATGATAAATCCTCCTCCTTTTCCCCCTCATGGACTCATTTCCACCATAGCCCGACCTCCTCCACCAAATTCTTTCCACACTTCTCTCCTCTTTCGTGGGTTCAAACCCACCTCTAACCATCCACCTCCACCAATATCCTGCAACATCCCCAACCAACTCTACACACAACCATGGAACATCTACTACAGGCTCTTGTCCTTTATCCAATTCACCATTCACTACTACATCAGAAAAAAAATAAAAAAATAACATCACAAAGCTGATTTACCTCATCTTCATTCACAGCTGCAACATTCACTTCCTTGTTAGTTGCAACTTGTCATTCTTCTCTATTCGCTACGAGAACAAGCTTTGTCCTCCATTCCTCCTCAATTGCTAACAATTGCAAAAAAAAAATTACTTTACCTTTGCCATATGTTGCAACCTCTTCACTTCTCACTTCATTCTTTTCTACCTTTTTTTATATTCCTTCCTCATGACATGTCTTCACTACAACTTCTTCCGCAAGGAATTCTCTCTCATCTTTCTCCACCCAACTCAGGCTGCAATGCTCTCTTTCATTTTCCTCTTTCTTCATATCACTCTTCTTCACCACTTTTCTCTTTCTTTCCAACACTCTTTTTCACTTTTCCTCAAACCATCTTTCCCATCCCTTCAATCATTTCATCCTCCACATTCTCCAATTACTGCTCCCAAAATAGTATCTGCACGGGTCTCCTCATGACCCAAGCCATCTTTCCTGCTGAAATCACTCTCAATCTACAAAACACATTCTATCATGGCTTCTAGCTCTTAGCTGCTCAGGACTCCTCTACCTACAACAACCCTCTCAAGCTCTCCACAACCACTTCACACACTTTCTACTAAGTGTGAACTGCCTCCCAGCTAGTGATTTGTTCAGACCACACCCATAGGTCTTGGTGGATCCTCTCCATGCTCAAGACTACCATCTCTAATACTAATTGATGCAAGAGAGTCCTCCCCTCTCATAGAAAACTCAACTCACACTTCACAATTACTTTCTGGAAGATTCTCTTTGCTTAGCAATTTCAAAAACACTATAAGAATTGCAACAAACTAAAATCAATGCATTCAATTTTGTTGAACATTTCATCACAATAAAATATACAAATTATTGATTATATTGGCATATCCATCGATCTCAAATCACCCTTTCCTCCTATGCTCTACTTCACTAAATTAGTTTCTGCTCTTTCAAACATTTAATTTTATTTAAACTTTGGGTTGGATTTTCTTTCACCAACCGCATCCCTCTAAAGGCTTTTTCCTAGTTCTTTTCACTTATCCAACTCCTCTTCCCTTACTCACCTTCGTAGCCTCTTAATCTTTCTTCAACTATACCAATTTATGCATATTTACTTTGGTTTCAAAACATCCAATTTATATAACATAGCCTCTATATTTCTTATTTTGTGGGCGACTTATAATATTAGATTGTGCACCCCATTTTATCTTCCATTTCCATAGCTTACTGTAGCGTAGCCCCTCCTTCCACTCTCTCATGGGCTCTCCTCTCCTTATGCACCACCCACCACTCTTGTTTTAAAGCTTGTAATTTAAAAATATCAACCAAAAATTTCTAGTGCCCCTCTCATTCCTATCAAGCCCTTTCTTCGAGGCGTCAGTCTTTCTTCCCTTTCTTTTTCTACATTTTTTAATTGTTTGTGAAGGATTTTCATAACGTTCCTTTTGATCTTCCTTTTTCATTCCTCTCTTCCATCACTCTTTTTGTTTCCCTCACTGAAGCCATAAGGTGCGGCCCCTTGCATTCCTCCCTTATTGTCCTTTTCTTTTGTATTGTCTTTTTTTTATTTCTTAGAACTTTGTTTGTATCCTCTCTTTACCATCTATTGCATGGAGATTCTAATCTTTTCCTTTTCCTAAAAACCATGCCCCAACCGTGCCCCATTCCACCCCCCATCGACCACTATTAGGAGTTATATTAATCTGAATTTAGTTCCCTTCGAATTACTAGGGAAGGCGCCTCCTCATCTCCTCCATAGAAGTTTAAATTTTCTACCCCTGATTCTTTATACCGAGACTCTTTGACTTCAATTTTTTCCTTAATTCCCAATAAAATTTCTTCTCCTTTTTTAGTCAATCCTCCTTCCAATTCCTCTAATATTCCTTTTTTATTTTTTCAATTTAGCCACTTATCATCTCAAAGCTACCTTTCACCTATCAACTTCATTTGCTCAGACTCCTTTAACAAATTCAATTGTTCATATCCGGTAATCAACAATTCATGGAGGCATACAACCAAATAATTCCATGCATTGTCTATTCATCGAAACTTGGCATACATGTCTACTAAGACACTCAAGCCACAGGTTCGAAGAGATTGGATTCACACTAATCAATTGCATTGGTTAAAATCAATTTGCATTTAAACTTTCCCTTTCACCTTTCATAGTCACCCAATTTTTTACTAGAGCAAGGTCAAACATGGAGATAATGAAACTTTGAAGATTGGTTGGAGATGCCCACAGAAACCAAAGCCAAACCAAAACAAACAAGAAATATTTTCTAGGAAGTGTTGATTGGTCATTCACCCGTGTGCTGCTGCACCACTATTGAATATTGATATAATCATCAAGTTTATATCCTAACCCTATGGAAAAGACTGTCTTCCTACTTTCAAGGAGATATGAATAATTAATCAAGTATAGCATATCAATGTGGTTTGCATAAAATCTCAACCTATCAATGATGAAATTCCTATCATACCATCATTCCTACTAAATTACTAACCTCATTATCCACAAGGGTTTACCTAGCATTATAAGCTAACAAATTCAATTTTCCTCAAGACACCGATATATTTCACATTTCACATTTCATGCTACGTATGAATAGTATTGACAATCTACATATAGTATTGACAAACTACATAAAGTATAAATAGAAACACAACCATTTAAATTCCCATATAGGGTATATAAAATTATTACCCCAATAGATAGGTTTCACCAAAGCAAGAAAAAACTAAGAACATGCAAGCTTATCCAAAGCATTATTAAAATATTTAAATCAATATTTTCCAAACATGGAAAACATGAATAAATAACCTTTCCAACATAAATAGCAAAGGAATAAAAATCAGCATGCCTGTATAGAAGCTCCAATTGATAATCCTTCCTTCCTAGCTTAATTCCTCAAGTCCGCTTGCTACTTCTTCTAAGATCAATGGAATTCCCACTTCTAGCCTCTTACCAAATCTCTCAACAAGATCATGTGGCATGCCATGATTTCAAGATAGGCTCAAAATGGAAGCATGGACAAGGCATGTGAATTTATTGTCTAATATGTTTTGGTAGACATGTATGCAAAATGTGGTACCTTTGACAAGCTAGTGAGCTCACTAGCTTGTCAATGTTGTAGGGTTGACAAGGTAGGGGCTGCTTGAAAAAATGCCTCATAGAAATGGGATCTCACGGTGATGTTACAACAATTGGTTCATACTAGGTAGTGAATAATTATCCTTAAGCAACTTGATGTTCAAATTTTTAAATCCACACAAAAATTAATATCCCCACTCTTCTTTATTACCATACCAAGGTTAGAAACCCACTTTGAATGTCTAATTTATTTGAATATTATTCCCTTCTTTAGCTTCATCAATTCTTTCTACGTTTGAGGGGCCAATGTGAGTTGATGGGTCACTGCTTTGGTCTAAAGGGATTTGTACCTAGTTCCAAAGGAATGGGTGCTAAAATAAATCCTCCCTATAATATTTTATCTCATCATAAGACTAGGAAAAGTAATTTTTATAAGTTCTCAATAATGTTATCAAAATTTCCTTCTCTTTTAGTTTTAATTTCTTGTTAAGATAGATCATCCTAGGAGCTAATTTAGTTCCAAAGTTCATTGCCTCCATATCATCCTTACTAAAAATGATGCAGGAACATCCAGGGTACTAGTAATCAACATCAGCCAAAAATATTATTTTCCTTTATTTTAATTTTCAATAATGGCTAGTGGCCTAATATGCAGAAAATTTAGTTATTTCTAATTTCCAAATATTGTAATTCTTCCTTGTGGTTATTTGTAAATGTAATTTTGGAGGAAATATGCTCCAATAAATGTTTTCAAGACATCTTTAGGGGAATATTCCTTTTGGGAATCCCTTTTACAGGTGGGCCCACTCATCCATGTCACTCATTTGCATGTAATTGCATGCATTTGCATATTGGGACCCTAGCCTTGCATGTTGGTGCATGTTCATTCTTGGAGCCATCGAGGCCATCGAAGATCAATGAAGATGCAAGAATTGACCAAATTTGACTGGTTGAAAGATAGGCACCCATGTAAGGGCCATGAAAACAATTTTAAATATTCCATTTTATTTTAATTCTCCTCAAGGTGTGCATGGGAGTTTCTAGGTGGTATTGGTAGGTTGTTTGGGAATACTATAGTGGTTTTCTCACTCACACACTTCTTTATATTGATGTAACATGCCCAATGTTCAACTCAAAAAAATTCCTAAGTTTTAACCCACAAGTGAATAAACCATGATGCCAAACATAG
>VDFB02058242.1:746059752-746194428 GCA_007258455.2 Sequoia sempervirens | reverse complement strand
ATGTAATTTGGGTTGTTAGTGTCTTAGGTGTCAAAATATGTTCAAAGTTGCAAAAGCAAATTGTAAAAAAGTTGCCAACAAAACAAAAATTGTTAAAATGCAACTTTTAGGGAATGTGAAGAGTCTTGGAATTCAAAAAGTGGTTGTAGACGTTGGAAAATTAGAAACTAATTTGAAAATTCATTTAAATCCTCCAAAGGCTCAAACAAGAAGTTGTTGAAGTTTGTGTTGCAAACTCTCATTCAATAAACAACGTTTTCTACATATTTTACTGGTAATTTGCACTTTGTTGATACTTTATAGTCCCGTACAGGCTCCAAATGGTCTGAATTCTTTGGGGTTTCTTAAATAAATGAATCCCCTTCCATTTGATTCTATTTTGTGAGTCTAACTTTGGATTTGGTGGGAGGTTTCATCATTTTCCTGAAACTGCCCTATTACACAGAATAAGAGTTTTGATTGAAGTTTAAAACCATGAATTAATCAATCCACCTACTGTCAGCCCCTATAACTTGGTGGATTGATTTGTTCTTATGTAGGGCTAGATGTTTTTAAGGATTTGAAGGCCAAAGGGACAAGTTGTAAGCAAATGGGTGATGCCCTAGGGTAGAGTAAGGTTGTTTTCTATGTGAAATGAAGGTGTCTATGTTGGGTTTTGATGAAATAGTGATGGAATGGTCCATTTAATGCATTTGTGAGTATGTGCAGAGTATACATGAGGTGTTGGATGCCTTTTTTGGACAAGATAAGCCTGGGTGCTAAGGTTTTCAATAAACCCTAAAGTTTTGCATGTTAAAGGAGGGTTTCATGGTGAAGCACACTAGAAGGTCTAAATTTGCAAATTGGTGTGAGATTCTATTGTTTTGAGTCACAATTTAAAACCGTCCAATGAGTTTGGGAGTTTTTCAAGTGTTTAAGAGGTAGTTCCTTTGGAAAATAAGGCTAATTGAGTAGCCTTGAAGTAGGACGGTTTATTGGTTCTTGATGTTGAGTCAAATAAACCCTATGGGATCTTTTGGTATGTTGTTTAAGAGTCTATGGTGAACCTTTGTCGTGTTTGATAGGCCATTTTATGGCCATCTCTAAAATATATCTTCATTAGTTGGTTATTGAAGGCTACAAGCCTTAAGGAGGGTGTTTGAGTCAAGTTGAGGGACTTGTGTTAGAAGAAGTTGTTTTCTGATTGAGATTGGTCTTTTTTAAGTTGGTGAGAGTCTTTTATCCACCTTGCTTGCATCACAATACAACAATCCTCTTTGTAATTCGGTAGCACTTCATTGCTCTAACAACCTGCAAACAAACTCTTACAAACCACCATCTCAAGGTTCCAATATATAGAAGTTTGTGGGAGAGAATACCACAAATGGTATCCCAAACAACAAGAAAAACCACCTAGAGAAACCCATGCCCCCCTTAGTGGACAACCCATAAAAAAACATGGAATAAAATATTAAATTATCACATGGCCTTCATATTGATGCCTAACCTATTTCCAATTAGAATTGGTCAAAATCGAGTCCTTCATAACTCACTGGTGGTTGCATGCAATAGCATGCACCAACATGTAAACCTGGGCACCCAACCATGCAAGGGCATTCAAAACATGCAAATAACATGCACACCAAAATGGTCCCCACTCACAAAATTGGACGCCCAAGAGGAATATCCTCCCAAAATGCTTTGTAACTGCCACCATAAAGGGTCCACCTCTTTGAATGCAATTACAATTTATCATAGGAAAATAAATAATAAATATTTTGTTCCTCATGTTCCCTAGAACACTTTCCAAAGAACGTGGAGACACATAAATCAACTTAGAATAGCAATTATAATGTCACCTATCCTAACATTCTCCCACTTGACATTATACATTGCAATTACATCCATGAGATACAAATAAAACATAATCAAGTATAGTGATCAAGGTCCATGGCCTTCCTACACCAAGAGAACTTATTTGTGGTCACTAGCTTCATGAGAGAATCTGCAACATTATCCAAAGTGTCAACCTTCTCAATAAAACCTATATGCTTTAGAAAACTTGAGAAGATTATTGATCCTAGCTCTTTGAATCCTTCTCCTCTCCAAGCTCCCAAGCTCTCTATTGCTCCTTTCCTTAGAACCCTTGAAAACCAAAGATGCAAGAGTGACTCCAAAAGATTTAACCTAAATCAAAGCTTCCAAGAGAGCTTAAGCAAAGTTCTATTGTCTAGATATAATTAACCAAGGGATTAGGTGTTGAGTTTACTTCCCAAATCAATTTTTCATTTCCCCAATCTCATCACCTATTTTCTAGGCCACTTTTCAAGGGTCTAAACATTTTCAAAACAATTAAAATACTTTATAACATGACCCCAACCCATAGATTATCATATTAGGGGTTTAATTTTACAAAAATAATAAAGGAATGGACTTTAAAAGGCATCTAAATTTCTCCTTCAATTTCAAATCCGAAATTTGATAAATAAGGAATCTAACCAACACCCACTTCATACAAATCAACACAAGGATATAACTAGGTCGAGGATACCACATGACACATGCCTTAGGTCAAGAGTTGAGGAGTCGAGGAAAGACATGCCAATGGAGAAAAGTCCCAAATTGTGATAAGGGAAAAGGAAATAATCTCGAACCAGAAAGTTTGAAACCCTAACAAAATGCCCACAAATAGGAGTTTGGACACAAAACCCTCTAGACTAAGAGAAATTAAGACCAAAGAAGTTGAGATCAATTAGACTTAGCTCATCAAGAATAAGGGGAAAAGAACTTTACATCCACAACATAAATCTTATTAAAAAAGGGACATTACAAATTCATTTTAAACTTTGAATTTAAAAGCTTGAGCATCAAAACTATAATTATAGACTTGAAATCAATTTAAATATGTACTTCTGAATGTAACCTAAATTATAAAATAAAAGATTACAAATCAAATATAGATTATTTAAATATATAAAAAAATAATTTAATTTAAAATTATATTATTTACCAACTTGTATGAAGAGTCATACACTTATCCATTATTAAGTTAAAAATACATAAAAAAAAACAAAGAGAGTCCAAAAAGAGGAGAAAAGTGAAACGTATAATGCTAATCGAGAACAAGTGAGTGGATGTTGGTTTGTAAGTGTGTATAATTTCGCACCCAACTTTTCCAATGAGTTTGTGTGTATATTTTAATGCTTTAACACAAAGCAAGTGGAGTAATCTCACAATGGAAGATAACGTATTAACTAAAGGCTTGAAAGTGTGTGACACTTAGAAAGTAAACTTTATAAAAATAATAATAATAAGAGCACCTAATATTTTTTCCAAATGAAAAATTCTAGCCACAATTCATAGTCAACTCATCTCATTCCTATGATTTGTATTCCATGCTTGTTTGTGGTTGAGTTGGTAATCTTTCCAACTTTTCTAGTATCTCCAAACTTGTGGGAATCTGTGTAACATGTAAGAATTGTCTCAAGTGGACCTTACATTCCCCACCATCATGTATTTTGATGCTCATTGTCAATTATACATAAGCCCATCAATTTTATCTCAAAAATAATGTATTCCTTATAAATATTAAACAAAATATAAATAGGAAAAATTACCATTATAAACCAACAGCACCGAATGCTAGAATATTTACTCCAATGAAAACATAAGTGCTGCAAATTAATATTATCACTTTTCTACAGTATAGTATACGTTACCCCTCATCCGAACAGAGCACTGAGGGAACTGTAATGAAGGCTGATACACATTGGTTGTGACATGACAAACCCGAGACAGAAAACACAGGAAAGATTCCATGTTGACAAACAAATAATTTCATCAATCAATCAATCCTGGTGATCTGTTCGAATTTGGTATGTTTCAAATCACAGAGAGATGAAAGCAGAACGCTTTTCAGAATGAATTCATTTCGAGAAGATAAGTCCTCCTTTTCAAGAGGGCCCTGACAGCCGCCTTGTAAGGAGCTTCTGCATCGAAAGCAGTGGCAATGAAACCCTCGCTTTCCTTGTTGGTGGAAGTGCTATCACTAGTCGGTCTAATGGTAACCAGCGTCGCACCGT
This sequence comes from Sequoia sempervirens, assembly GCA_007258455.2. NCBI lineage: Eukaryota > Viridiplantae > Streptophyta > Pinopsida > Cupressales > Cupressaceae > Sequoia > Sequoia sempervirens. Next base: position 746,190,367 of record VDFB02058242.1, on the reverse strand, counting down.
GCATTACAACGCCAGGGAGAGCCAGAGTGCGCGCATACCGCAGCTTCATATTTAATGCGGGAATCTGTGTCCTGTTTGAAGATGCAGACGCTGCCAAGGGATTTAGACGGAAATTCCTGAGCTGCTCTCTTCCCAAACAAAGAGTTCCCTGCCCGTCTGCGTCAGTTAAAACCAGGCTGTGGAGCGTAGGATGGTCGCAGATTATCTGTTGCAGTAAGAAATGCCTTGCTGAGGCCGCAATGAGTGAACTGATCGTCCAGACAACTCGCAGTTTGAGGCCTCCGTTTGTGTAAAACGACTCGGGAATGCTGCCGTTGTCATCGCGCTCTTCGCTTTCATCATCTGAAGCAGCGGCGCTGGCGTTAGGGCTAGGGCCAGGGCTTGTGTTTGTTCTCAAGCCTTTCGAGGCCGCGCCTAATATCACACAGCTTTCGAGAGTGCTTCCGAATTCGGCCTTCCATTTGAGAAGAACTCCTTCCTCGAGGCCGAGCTCTCCGGCGGGGAGCTCAATTCTCAGGTGCTGAATTTCCTTGAAGTTTTTCAAAATCTCGCCGGGGGAACGCGGAGAAACTTGGCCTAACATGGCCTTTCTCGGTCCGATGAGGTGCTGCAGGGCCTGCAGCGGCTTAACTATGCTGCCAATCATGAGTCGAACGATATGGCCCAAGAAGCCCCTGCCTCTACCGCTCAGGTCACTCTCCTCGCCGGAAATTACACAGTCGACTTTTACGACAACATTTTCCGCCTGCGGAGCCAAGGAGTAGAAGCGCCTTGACACGGCGCAGCAACGGCCTAGGGCTTTTACGTCGGCTGTTTTGTTGAAGATTTCCAGTAGCAGGGAATCAGGAAGCCGATCCAGATGATCTGTGGACGAAACATGAGAAGAAGAAGAAGAAGAAGCAGCAGTTGAAGCCGTGCCTCTGCGCGCGCCTCTCTGCTGGTGGCGGTCGCGATCGTGAGCCAGTTCTAGTTGCATTTCTGCTATGTTTAAAATCCTTAAACCTGGATCAAGATGAGAAAAATTGAATGTTCAAAGCTCGCAAAGCACGGTTATTTTCATGCTTTTGCAAGATGCATCTTGCCTTCAAATATTTCCAAGGATCTACCGGCCATTGCTTTTTCTGCACTTGAAGGAATCCTATAACCTTATTCTCTCTTTATCTTGAAACTTTTGCAGGCTCGAAAAGGCATGCGATAATTTCCCCCACTTGATAATAAATTTTCTTGCAGAAACAGTATCTCCTCCTTTTGACTTCAGGATCCTCTCTGCTATTAATAACTTTTTGCTCCGTTATGAAAGAGCTCCTGTGCTCCTGAAGAAACCTTGCGAAATGCCCGAGCCGTTGAATTCTTTGCACTATGAAATCCTGAAACTATGCATTCCTATGATGAAGCAATCGAATCATCAATTGTCTCGGGAAGAAAATGATCCTTTCACAACAAAATCCACGTATGCGCTGATCTTTTATCTGCAAGCAAATCTTTGTAAAACTACAGCCAATAATACAAAGAAACTGCTTCAGTTTGTCTTGCTATTAATTCACGTGTACCTTGCTCTCGTATGAATACGCTGAATAAGCCAAACACAACTTCAAACCTTCAATCTGTCTCCGTCCACGTCATCAATTGACGACACGCTTCACATTTCAGAAAAACCGGCACTATTTTCTCGAGTCCGTCAACAGCCGCCCTTAATCACAAATCACTAGCCTTATCTTATAGCCTTCCCCTACAATTGTCCAAGAATCTCAAGCAATTTTTTTAAAGAAGAAATCATTTTTCACATTTCACAAAGAAAGCTCCAACGACTAGGCCAGAGGCCCTGGCTGCCGCGTCACTCACGCGTTTCGAACCCGCAACCTATTTCACAACTTTTTATAAATTTTCCATCCAATAAAAACAAAAAGGTGCAAAGCCTTGATTTTTCAGCCGTCTTTGTTGAAAATTGAAGCCAGTATTGTCGACAGGACTCGCCTGAAAAGACGAGCTCCGCTAATTCGGCGACATGCAGATGCAGACGCTGCCGTAATTAAGACCAAACAGGCTGCCTCTGGTCTTTCCAAATCTGGAAAAATCAAAATGAAATTCCTCGACTGCGTTGCCAAAGGCTTTCTCAACGCGTGGCTAGCCATAATCCTGGGCATTTACGCCACCAGATTCATTACCGCTGATAAATCTAGCTTCTTCCTCTCTAGATTTGGCGACATCTCCGTCAGATTTGACCCGAATTAAAAATCATTTCGTCGACCTGAATTTGACGGGCACCTTGCCTGTCAATTGGAAATTTGATGACGATTACTTCATTTGAGTCATTTCATACGGATCCCTATACAATAATACCACTTGATGAAGATGAAATTTTATAATTGTTTACGTCTTAGAAAATTAATGGGAAAATATATAGGGAATTTTTGAAGAGATGGTCAAGTCAAAGATTGTATACATAGTTATAGGGGATTTTGGATCAAATCATTTTTTAGATTGAATTATCCATTATTTATTCTAATGGATTTCTAATGACGCATTAAAAATATTTTTTTATCTCCTTTATCTAAAAGGTTTTGAAAAGGGATTAGGGTCTAAATATCAACAAAGATTAGGTAATTAAATATTTTTCATAAAATTATTGTTAAAGGTATATGTATATAAAATGAGTGTTTTAAGGTATTATAAGATTAAAATAAATAAGTTTTTTAAGAAGATATGTTTTTGGAAATTTGATTATTGTATGGGAAATTTGTGAATGGATCCAATATTCATGTTAAAATGTTTTGTTGGTCAAATTAGATTTTGACAAAGCTTATAATAATGATATCAAGTTTCCACAATCCATATCAATTGATCTTGCACGCGTTTCTGGATTATGCAAAAATGTGTGCAAGTTCAAGCTTATAATAGATCATGCAAAAATTCATCATCAAAATGATACAATAGTTTGGTTTTGGTTCTTAGCTATATAATTGTGTTTAGAGTATTTCCAATGATGCCTATGTGCACATAATAGTTAATAGCTCTACATTTCATCATTTCCTTTTAAACACTCCATTTAACATAAATGCATGTTCTCACCATTTTTATGATGCTTTGGTTATTTATTGCAAAAAGCCAAATAGTTGCAGCTTATATATGACATTTCCAACACTCAAAATATTGTGTTGATTAATTGCACTTTGTGATATTGCTATCAGGATTCAATTGTGTAGTTTTACGAGTCAAACTCATTGACCCATAGTTAATCGCACTTTGTTGACAATAGTTAATTTTTCATACAAAATTTTGAAAAAGAGCTAACTAATACTTGAGACATTTTAAATAGATAGTGTTTTATTTCAAGATCCCAATTAACTCATCATAATAATTCTTAATGTTCTAAAATGGACCCATCCCTCAGTGGATGCCCAAATATTCGAAACAAATAAAACATAGTGAAATTACTTGGTATCTTGGCATTTCATTTGGTATGGGGCTATTCTTATTGAAATGTGGAATTGGTATGTGAGTAGACTTTTGTTATCCTTGAATTCAGTGCACTCAATTCGTGGGATAACCCCTACGAAACATGTTTGTTTTGTAGCCCATGTACTCTAAGCAAGCAAAACAAGGTGAATTGCATTGGTCCTCATGTGTGGTCCCCCATCCTCAAAAAGTCATTCCAAGTATTAACCTTTGTTAGTTTGTCAAATTTTGCATTTTAAACCAAGATGTGAAAATTTAGTTTTGGGAGTTAGAAAGTTTTATGCACATGCAAGAGTGGGGTTTTTTAGTGCTTTTCCATATTACATGTAGGAGCGTTGATTTTTAGTGCTCTTCCATATTTCATGCCTTAGTCATTTTCTGGCACATGTAGGAGCGAGGTTTTCTTAGTGCTCTTACATATTACATGTAGGAGCACTGATTTTTAGTGCTCTTGCATATTACATGTAGGAGCACTGATTTTTAGTGCTCTTGCATATTTCATGCCTTAGTCATTTTCTGGCACATGTGATGTCGGGGTTTTTTAGCGCCTCTGCATCTCAAACCACAAGTCACATGCAGAAGCTCTATTTTTCACCGCTCTTACATATTTCATGTAGAAGCTATGTTTTTCACCACTCTTACATATTTCATGCAAAAGCTCTATTTTTCATCGCTAGATTACACATTTCATGCAGAAGCTCTATTTTTCACCACTTTTACATGAAACTACCCAAGTCCTTCAATATGCAGAAGCACTATTCTTTATGGCTTTTACATATAATATGTTGAAGCACTAATTTTTAGCACCAATAATAATTTGAAGATGAAGCTTTCTTAATAGCTTCAATGAACAAAATGATGGATTTCTAGCTTATTTTAGATTTGAAAGGCATCAGAAAGCCTTCAATTTCATCAGAGGAGTCAATCTCAAGAATCCTTGTCATCTCCAAAGTACACTCCAATGCCAAATAGTGATGAAGTGCACATCATCATAAAGTTTTCATGCAAAAATATGTTGAAGAAGGCTAAATTTTTCCTTAGATTAGATTTCCCAGCTTTAGCATTTTTCATGCTTTATGTAGATATGTTTTGACATTTTACCTGTCATTTCAAAAAATGTAATTACATGTAAACAAATATGTTCTCCTATAATTATGGACAACAATTTTGAATAAGTCAACTAGTTAGTTAGGATTTTCCTATATTAGCTCTCCTCTCCCATCTATAAATAAGAGAGGATTCTATTGTAATGGTTACCTTTTATCTTTTGCAACAAAGTGTTGCCCAATTGAGAAGCAAACATTGAAACTTTGAGTTCATTTTTGTGGATCTATTTTTTATCAATAAAGAAGTGAAGTTGCATACCAAACTTTGTGTTGGAAATAATTATCTTTTGATTTGATTGAATTGAGATTGAAAGGGCTTTGAGTGAATCTGTGTAAACTTTGAGTTACACTTATTACTTGAATTTGTGACATTGTTGAATACTATTAGTGAATTCTCTACAAGATTTTTGTGCTTATATTTATTCATGTTGTTTGTGGGATTATTGTGAAGTATATAGAAGACTTTTTCTGTCTCATACATGTTGGAAAATGTGCCTCAAGCTTACTGACATGAAACTCTTGAAAGAGAAAAATCGGTGAGATCCTCTGGAAGTCTTACCGCCTAGCAGCTGTGTTCAAAGATTAAAAGTCATTGAGACTTTGGTTCTGTCTTGCTGACGGGAGTCATCGGCAAGACATGTCTATCGCTATGAGTTTCTCGTCTCATTCTGTCGTGGCAGATCTCTTGTCGACGAGTTGGTTCCAATTGGTTATCAAGGAGACTCTTAGCGACAAGTGGCATCGGGGAGAGACATGAAGCTTCAAAGTGACTCATTCCGACAGAGTATGTCTCACCGAGGTTTTACACATTGGTGAAGGATGTCATTGGGGAGACTCTTGGCTGATAGGTTTGCAATCGATATGAACTCTTGCCGAGAGTGCTAGTCTCGCTGACAGATTTTTTTATGAACTGCTGATGGATCTGCACGTGATGAACTTCGGTGTAACCTATTATCGATGGTGTTTCTCTTGTCGATAGACTGGTCGGAGTAATATGAACTATCGGGTATGCCTTCGATGTGATCTCCTATCGATGAATGTTGGTCTCACCGACAAACAGGTGCTTTCGATAAGAACTCTTGCTGATGGTTTTCCTCTCGCCGATGGGTATGAACATCGGTATGACATAAAGGTTCTATAAGACTCTTAGCGATAGCGAAACTCTTGTCAATAGATCCGCACAGCCTAGATTTGTGTTCGGTATGATGTTTCACCGATAGCGGTGGTCTTGCCGATGGTTCTACAATGGATAGCAATGTGATGTCTTAGCGATAGAGTGAGTCTAGGCGATAGGTTTGAACTCGATATGACTCTTGCCGATGGTGGTGACTCTTGTCAATAACGACAGTCGGGCATTGTGGCATCAGGGAGACATGACCTAGTGTCTCATCGACATGTGATTCTGTTTGAACTTCTTTGACTGAACGATTGTCCTATGTGGTGTGTTCTAAACCAATCAAAGAAGCAAAATGTGAACCGTTAGCAGTTGGACTATTTCAGCCGTTCCTGTGAGGGAGATGAACATACTGTGAGAGAATGGATTACTCTTCAGCAATGGTGGATGACGATGAACAATGTGAGATAACGAAGTGTTGCTTGATTGAACATGAATTGATATGAGTGTGAATGAATTCAATTCAAAGAGCACTGTAATGATTGATCAATGAATGTTGCTATTGTAAATTGACATCAAAAAGTGAAGTTGATCTCTGTATGTAATTTTTCTTACTATAATACAAAGAGACTTTTCTTGGCATGGTGGGTTTTTTTCCCATAAGGGTTTTCCCACGTAAATTTGGTGTTCAATTGTATATGTGTTCATTTCTCTTTTCTGTTATTTCTTTCATGAGTATCTTAATTGGATTGTAAATGAAAATTTTAAAGTCACCTCTGAATTCTTCCTTGAGGTTTTGGCGTTAGGAGAGTTTGTTCTGCACTTAAGCTTTCCTTACAATACAATGTTGGTTATTATCTTGAAGGATTCATTGTTGGAAGCTACAAAAAGACTTTGTGCCTTCATGAGCTGATCTTATTTATATTACTTATCATTATCATACTAGTATTCCTAGGCTTTGCTTTAACAAGATAGGAATATTGGAATTACTGCTTAATTTTAGTTTGAAATTGTATTGCATCATAACTTAAAATTGTGAAACATTGTAAAACATATTCTCTGAAAAAAGAGAGAATCATGAATGTGACACACCCCCATACCATTATTGTAAATATTTAATTAGTTTTCCTTAGTTTCAATAAGCAGTAAGAAGGGTGTCTCCCCTTTCCGAGAGGAGAGATTTTATCTCACATAGCTATGGTTGAAATCAAGGTTTTGTAATATGTTAAAAGGGATTGTAGAATTTTCACCCAACAACTTTAAAATAAATTATTTTTATTTAATAGGGGCAACAAATTTCTTTCATAGGAAAGAAAAGTTCAAGGGGAAAATATTTTTTTGGCCACAAATGTATCCTTCTCATTTTGTTGGATGTTGTCAAACAAGTATAAAGACTTAAGTAAACTAATATGATAATTTATATGGACCACATGGGATAGTATCGGTTGGTTGTATAGTTATCTTTTGGTCTTTATGCATACACTCTAGAGCCAAAAGTGGTCTTGGCATTATTGATCCTAGAACTCAAGGAATTTATTTAGTTGCTTAATAGATTGCTAGAGTTATCAAGGGTGACAAATGATGAATTTTTTATTGAGATAGACTTGCTACCACTATTATCAAAGGGAAATGACAAAAGGTTAATTATCTAGATAAGATTCTCCTTGCACCTTATTTCTAAATTAGAACTCATTTCCTCTCCAATCTATTTAGAAAGCATGCCAAAAACTATGTCAATTTTTAAATTGGATGGAGTCTTCATTACAACATGGCTTTAACTCTATCAATTTTTTTGTTTATTGGAATAAGTATATACAATTTTAAGGAAAATCATTGCTCATGATATTTCCCAAGCAAGCTTATCACTTTTTGAAGAAAGGTGGTAGACAATTTGGCAATATATGAGATCTATCTTCTTTACAACAATCTTCTTGGTTGGTAATCAAAGAACAATTTGAGTTTAAAAATAATTCTTGTGTGGGAATTATTGAGTTCCATCTAGCTTAACTACCAAATTATATACCTCATTCCCTTGTAATTTTTTCAAAGATTGGGATTAGTGATCTTCTTTGCACTTTTTATTTTTTCCCTTAAAATAAATATTGTAGTCTTCTTCCCAACATTTTCTTTGGTCTATATGTCAATATTAAGTGGAAGTATAAATATAGTCATAAATATTGATCCAAGTTGAGTGCTCAAATATAGAAGTACAAGATTGATTTAGATGCTCAAATGTTTGCTTGGAAAATTTTGCATTAAAAATTGTAGGTTGGTGAGAGATTAAAATGTTTTCTTGTTTAACTAGTTAAAAAAAAATTGTCATGCTAATGAAACTATGAAACACTTACATTTTGGGGCCACATGTTTTTTTTAAAATAATGATTGACAATTTTTATAAGCTTGCCTACTTTAGTTGGTCACCACCTAACTTAGAAAGAGGATTTATTTAGAATAGGTTTTAAGAATAATGTGGTTGTTGATTCAATTAGACATGTTATCTAATTACAAATTTATGAAAAATCAAGTGTTATGTTGTGTTTTCTAATACTAGTAATTTAGAAATTACAATTTCAATGCTTTTAACATTTTCTTCCAAAAAAAATTTAATTATAAATAACTTTATAGAACAAAAAGAGATTTTCCTACTAGCTATTGCAAATCAATTGTCAAATTTATTATCTCCAAACCAACCAACAAGGATTACAAAATGTTTTCAACAACAAATTTAAAGCATTCATACCCCTAAAAATATAAGAAAGAAAAGGCAATAGAATCAACTTCCTTTGCTAAACCTTGAGAGGAGTGATGTACGTAAACTTCAAAATTGATCTAAGAATTACAAAAAATACTAAAATACATATACTAAAACATGAAAAATGAAAACCATTATATAATGATTTACATGGAGAAAATCTTTAGGTAAAAAAAACCACACTCGAAAGCATCTAAATGTATTATTCTACAAGAAAACAAGTTACAATGCACTTGCAAAGCATGGTTTTATAGGAGCATACTCAATAATTAATTCTAGAGTGTTTTCAATAATATTATGATTCTCATATTAAACTATCATAACACAATATGCTACAACTCCCAAGAACTAATTTATAGAAGATACAATACAAGAAACCACCAAATAGAAACTCAAAACAATAGAAAAATACTACCCATAAATATGCACCCAAATTGGGTCAAAAAATCCAACACCCTACATCATGGTAAATCAAATCCACCAAAAATAGTAGATTCCTTACACCTATCATAAGTTGTCATAAATGGTATCTCATTCCTAAGAAAAGCTACTCCATTGTAGGCTTCATAATCTCCTCAAATGATGCTTATGACATGCATTATAGTTATCATAAGATTCCAATGTAGGTCCCCCTAACTTTACTATCTTACATGTAATAAGATCCATCATAACATTTGCCATAGGATCCCACAAATAAGACAATCAATATCTTCTCAAATATTCTATTTAATTTCATTTTACAACTCAAGATATTTGACACATGGCACACTAAGTGCCAACCCAAATTGGGATGCCTCATTTCTAATATGCGGCCAATTAATTATAAAAAATAAATAATTAAATAGTAAAAGGCTAGGAACTTGCAAAGGTTGAAATATCTTACTTCCTAGCAAGAAAGATCCAGTATGGTTTTAGATGATGTTCCAAATGACATTAATATTATCTTGTCATAGTCTTACAAAGTGCTCCCCTTCAGTTGTTTACTAATTTCAATTGATGTATGTTTAGTTTTTGTACAATACTTCTAATCAACTCGCTATTCTAGTGGATTTTGTTACCTCTTGAATTATTAATATTATATTTATAGTTTTGGGACTTTGATTATTTGCAACCTTCATGGCTAGCTTTTTTTTTTGTAATTGTGTTTTTAATATTGTATAGGAGTGAATTTTCACCCCTTTTGTAAATTCCCCTTTTGCATACCCTCACCTTAGAAAATCAAATTCAAAGGTGAAATTCCACATCACCCATCTAAGATGCATCCACTTGGCGCATGTTTTGTGTGTCATTGGGGGGATTTTCGCCAGGAACATGAGTGTGGCATGTAGATGTCTTTGCGGCATGCTACCGTCCCTGACAGATTCTTGCGTCTAGAGTCTACAAGGATGTTACACTCCTCATTGGGGACGAATTGTAATGCCTCTATGTGACCAACCAACCCAAAAACAACTACTTTTGGTCTTCAAATGCATACATTTCACTATCACTTCATCTCTTTCACACTCATTTAATATTCTTAGCAATTTTCATTCTATCTCTCTAGCATTTTCACAACTCCATTAAGCATTGCAGCAACTGGTTACTCTGTCAACTTCATCCTTGCACGCGTTGCTCTACCATAGAAGCTGCGAGCTTGGAGTCTTGTGAGACTTCCCTTCATCACTGTTGCGGCTGTGGTGACTTTTCCAAGTTCATTACCTTGCATTCTCCCTTCATTGGCCTTGAGTACTTTTGGGTGGCGGTGGTATTGCATCATTTTATTTTTGCATTGTGATTTGATAGAGTAGCTTTGTATCATTTGTAGTGTTTAGTGCATTCATTTCTATTTTCTTTATCATACTTTCTACTTCGTGGCTTTTCTGACTGGCCGTGGAAGTGGAAACACCAAAGCGGGGGTTTGACTGAGACAAACCCCTATACAAGGCCTCCCCAACAATTTTAACTTCTTGCTTGTGTGTAGGTGAATGTGTGCATGGAGCTCACTGGCGAACTGGCACCTCAATGAGTTGATATTCGTCACCCTTGTTTTTATCTACTTAATTTATCATTTTTGTACTTACTTATCATACTTTATATTCTATTCATTTCATTAAAGTTAGTTAACTAGGTTGTTAGTAGGTTTCTGGTGCTTTTCTTACTGCGCTTTATATTTTCTTGTTGTACGAACGCCAACACGCTGTGCTATCATCCCAGACCTGCGCTGTCGTCCTGAGATAGAGAGTTGTTTAAGGTGCATTTTTAACTCCAGAAATTGGCTCGTTTAGCCCCAATAAGATTTATGGATCTATAGAGTTCCATAAGCACTTGAGAGTGCTCTTCATTCTCGATCCTCATCCCAAAACACCCGTTAGAGTGAGGTAAGTTAGGGCAGCCCTCTACTCTTGGCTCTTCGTGACCTGGAGCCTCGATGTGGTTGGTCCCCCTCTCTTACAAATAAAATATATACCTCAAATGTTTTGAATGTTATTGAAAAGAATAAAGGACTGCATTCACCAATGTCTATGTAGATACACAAATCAAATAAATCAAATTTTATATCAATAAAAAAACTCAAGTGTTTAATTGATTGATTGACCAAGTTAATTGAAATAAAAATTAGACATGTTTTGTAATTGAAATAAGTGGGTTTTAAATATACATTTTATCTAATTATATATTATTTTTTATTAGAATCTGATGTTAGAAATCTAAGACGACTAAATTCTAATAATTTGAGTGTTTCAAATAAAATTGTAGCAATGTTCATGACAATACAATACTATGTTTTCCATGGTCCTAGCATTTACAAAAGTGGATCCTTGATATTTATAAGATATGTTTGCTTACTAATATTTAAGGTAAAGAAAGTTGAGGTGGTGTTATAGAGCATTGTGGGGCTTGTTGTGCAAGGGTTGAAGTTTAACACATTTTGTGCCTTAATGAGGCCCCTATACTAAATTAACAATAAAATGAAAGATATAATGGGGTGATGATGAATGTTGATGTGTGAATAGAAATGAATATCATCAAGTTTATTATTGATTGCTAGTGTTATTTTTAAGTGATTGTGTTGGAGATTTTCCTTAGAGTATGCCTTAACAATGGACACTTGATTGCCTATAGAGATACATTGAGTGATTATTGATGCTTGACATATAGGATTTAATTGGCGTACCTACAAAAGGAAAGGATATTGTATGCTTTACGAATGCCTTTAATATATAACACCTAGATGCGTGAATTTAATTTCTTGACACCCACACTAATGAGTAATAATTAGGGGTGATCCCACAATAGTGGTTTACACTTTTTGGCCTAACTGGACACTGATATTTTTTTTTTTAACACAATCTCCACATTCGGGCACCTATAGCGATTAAACCGTAAGGAATTTGAAGATGATGTAAACTAGAGTCTTGTCACATTTTGTCTGTAGATTCTAAAATATTTTTTCAATTTTTTGGAATCAGATTGCACTTCTTTTTCCATCTCCCACAAAATTGGTTTTTTCAAAAATAGCATTTTTAAAAGTGACGCCTTATAACGATAACTTTTTTCCATGAAGGATAAAATTCCAATTCTTTCAAATTTAGATTTCTAACTCTGATATCTAGTGCTTCCACTTGGTTAGATATTTTTTATTGAATATTTTTTCTTTAATCAAGTTTCAAGTCAATCAAATGACAATCTCGACATAGCGAATCGATAACGATAACTTTACTCAGATGTATCAAAATTCTTCTCTTTTTTGTTGGATCAAGGACTTCAATATCTGGTGCACTCATATTTTTAAATTTTTTTTATAATCTTCTATTTTTCCACTTGTGCGTAATGAGATTTTGTTTTCGATGAAAACCTATATTTAATAAAACTTAAAAAATAGATAGATAATAAAACCAAAACATACTAAAATTATATTCATTGGATAGCTCGTTCTGAAGGCTACTCGATTCCAAGTTTGGTTTCTAAATATTCCCCCATTTTCATCCCCAACCGGAGCTTGAAAGCGTAAAATTTTAGGTTTTTTGTGTGAACAAATTAAAAAATTAGGGAAAAAGGGGGTTCGCTAGAACCAAGGGGTTCTAGCAAACCCCTAGGGGTTCTAGCGAACCAGGTTCATTCGAACCCCCACTAATATGCATTTTTCCTTTGTTTTTTGGGCGGGAAATGTGGGCCCAATAGTTAATGGGTTCGCTCGAACCCTAGTTCGGTCGAACCCCTTTATGGTTCAGTCGAACATGTAGGTTCATGCGAACCCCTAAAACCAATTTTTTTGCCATGGGGTCATTTTTTCTCAATTTTCCTTCCTCCATCAAATTGTAAACCACTATTATGGCTTCACCCTTAGATATTAGAAAATTTTCAACTTTAAATTTGAATTGTGAAAGTAGGGGATGAGATTGCACCATCAATCCTATCTAAGGCATAATAAAATTCTTTTCATTAATAAAAAAAACTGATAAAGAGTTAAAACACTTCTAATCACTTTCATTTTATATTCAATTTGAACTCTTTTTAATTTAGATTTTACTGTGCTCATAATTAATTATTCAATTAATTCTTCTAGATCAATTGGAAGATGTGTTTTATTTCTTTAGAATAAAAAATTTATTTTAGTTAGATTTATTTTTTAAATCTAAACTTAATATTAAATAGAGTTATTTAATATAATATTTACTATAAATTAAATTAAATATATACAAATGATAAAAAAATTACTATTTAATTTTCATAATATGATAAATGTAAATTATTCACTTATACATATTTAGTGTAATTTTCTTTATTTATTGATCAAAATCAATGTTAAGCATGAGTAATAGTGAAAATTGTTGTGCATGCTATTTTCCATTCAATTTTGTGTTCAGTTTAAAGAAATGTCATGATACATTTACACAATGACAAATGATAATTTTGTGTGTAGTTAGGCTCTTTCCCCTAGTCATTGTCTATATTAATCTATACATATTCCTATGCACTTACCATTTATCTCCATCTATGTGATGACACATCCTATATATTCCCCCTATCTACTTATGTATTACACAAATACAACCACTTCATATAGTTTTGCTCACTTGGTTTGGCACCTTTCATGTTCCATGATAAATTTGTAGTCTTGGCGACATCCTCGTGGTTACAAACTCATCCATACCAATTTCAAATTTGATTGATTAGCTCCATTGACCTTTTTCACCCAAAGTTGACTACAAATTTTTATGTGATTTAGTGTTATGTGCTAGCATTAAAGGCTTTTGATTGCATTCATTTCATAGATCTCATCTCTCTCACCTTAAAGCATTGAATGATTAATTAATAACATCACATTTCAATTTGGTGCATTAAAGAAGTAAAAAAAAGACATGGTGTTTCCATAATCCATCATAATAAGCAAGCATACTTTTGGATTTAATTATATGTATTCATTTTTCTGATGCTTTACAAGAGTAACAAATCAACATTCTAGGGCTACTATTTATTGTTTTCAATTTGTACACTTTTGGGGGGTTGATCTAGGAGAACTATCTCCTTGTGACACCATGACAACTGTAGGCATAATTTTTCACAATTCATAAAGTTAGTATTGAAAGTGTTTTTAGACTCAAGTGTGTATTTTTCATCATACACATAGCTAAATCCCAAAGAACTTTTGTTGCAATGACAACTATTTAAGGTATTTATAAGTATCATTAATCTCCAAAGATATTGAGGAAGAGGAAAACAAACAAAGATTCATTAGACAAAAAAGAAAAAGTGAACAAGGACAAGTTTAGGCCCAAAGTACTAGATTGTGAATGTATACTTGTACTATATCACAAAACTTCTCTAAAAGTGTGTATAAATCTTAAAAAAATTTAGAGACCTTCATTAGACTAAAATACACTTACAAATTAAATAAGTTGAGCATTCTAAAATCTTTATTAATTAATCATCATTCTTAAATCATCAAACTAAATAGTTCCTTCCTCTTTATTTCCCTTTCTAATAATGACAAATATAATTGTGAAAATTCCATGATCCAACTATTAATTATTTAGTATAAGTTGATTTATACTTATGTGCACACATTTTCTAAGCTCAAGGACATATTATTTTTGTTTAGAATAAAATATATATTTATAAGGAATTTATAGGGTTATCTTTGTTGTTCCAAATTCAGTCGATTGGGAAGTCATTGTTATATATTTTTTTGGATGAATATATCCTATTTAACTATGTATTAATAAACATAAAATAGTACAATATTCACAATAAAAGGGTGGTAGAAAGGTACACCCACGAGTCGATCATAAGGGCATGACCCTAAAACATAACAAAAGAAAAAGGGTTGAAACTAGAAATACAATTAAGTAGTTGTGGCTATGCTAAGTGGAGGAAGATTTTGATCTTCAAGCTTCCCCCAAACATTACTAGGGGAAGAATCATCAATGGGTAAACTTGTGAGTGGGGTAAGGTCAATCCCTAAGAAGAACCATGTGCCACAAGTAAGGGGTAGGTCTAAAGGGTTTGAAGAAGTCAAGAATCTAGTTCCAAGCTTCTTGAGTTCGAGAATAAAACCAAAAAATATGCTTGAGGGATTCAATGTGACCACAAAACAGACAATTCAAGTGGGAATGTCCATGTGAATAAGATGGGTTCTTATAAGAAGACCTTGGTACAACAAACAATTGTTATATATTTATTTTTTTTGTCTTTTTATCTCTAAATTATGTATTAATTAATCTTTGTTAGAGTGTTCTCCTTATGTTATATATCTTCTCAAATCTTAAAGTTCATATTACCTACTCTTTATACTTTGTATTTTTTCAATATAAAAAAAAGAAAGGAATTCATGGTGCTGAAATGAAAATTTTAGCCGATTAATTCATGGTTACGTAACAAACCACCAAGTAAAATTATACTGCCCAACAAAACTGAATTGTAATAGCTACATAACGGTCTTAGACCGTCAAATTCCAGACTCAAATGCGTATCTGATTCATTCATTTTACACCCTATTTGCACATCGAGAAAATTCTGGCGATACGTTCTGTTCGCCGGCATTACGGGCCTATGGCTAGTGTACGTGCTCTGGCGGCTGCTCCTGACACGTGTCAGTATTGCAAGGCAAGTATCATCGTTAAGGAGACGTCGTGGTACTTTCCTGGTGAGCAAGATAGGCCAAGTCGACGCGGCGGCGCAAAAGGACCGAGTCTTTGTGCGTAGACAAGTAAGTTTTCTTATCAGCCAAGCATTTCAATTCTAAAGTCCGACATATACGGCTGGGAAAGTGATATGATTAGACTTCAACTACCTCGACAAGTCTCGGTCATGGATTATTTTATCTTTGACATTTTTGTTCCAACCTACATATGCTTGCATTGCAAGTGGCAGAATGCTCTGTGCCGCATTCAGGGATGTCATCATGATTCAGATTTTGGTTTCTTGCTATTGGATTAAGCTACCTACACAACTGCCTTGCGACCATGAGCATCAAAAGAGGTTTCTTGTGGTCCGGAATGATGTAAATGAATCATACATAGATGCAATCATTTGTGAACATCATCTAGATGCAATGAGTGTTAAGTGGACCATTCAATATCATGAGAGATGGGTTCTTGTGAACCACTACTCATGAAACATGGGTCAATGAGTTTGACTCGTAGTTGAATCCTGACTAGTACTGGGATGGGTGACCTCCTAGGAAGGCCAGTGCTTCACCTCTGTGAGCATCACCTAGATGCAATAAGTGCTAAGTGGACCATTCATTATCATGAGAGATGGGTTCTTGTGAACCACTACTCATGAAACATGGGTCGATGAGTTTGATTCATAAAACTACATGGTTGAATCATGATAGCAGTATCACAATTTGACACAATGTGGAAATTACCTCCTACTTATCAAATCATACAAATTTAAATATAGATTGTCTACATAGCTACAAACAAAACACTCTTTTGCGATCATGAGCAGTAACATAGGTCTAAGAGATCCAAAACAATGATGCAAACAAATCATACATAATTAAATTCAAACAAAGCATACTTTCATCAATATGGATAGTGGAAATCTAATGTCTTTAACGGTTCCTTTCACCTTCTTATTAAACTTTAAGTTATTATGTCTATTCTTATCTTATGTGTAAATCTCACCTTTTTGTCTTCTTAAATTATGTCTAGATGAACACCTAGTTGATGGGTACGCTTACTTTTAGATGACCCTCTTCAAGATAGAGGTTTATGAGGAAATTAAGCTTTTTTTTTATTCATAGATAGTGCCCATCTAATAGGGTAGTCATGTCTTTTTCTTATTCTACCACAAACTTTGAATCAAAGGCAATTAATTGGTGGGAAATTGTCTTCTTAAATTATGTCTAAATGAACACCTAGTCGAGTAGTGCGTTTACTTTTAAACGACCCTCTTCAAGATAGAGGTTTCCTAGGAAATGAAGTTTATTTCTTATTCATAGACATTGCCTACCTAATAGGGTGGCCATGTCTTTTTCTTCTCCTACCACAAGCTTTGAATCAAAGGCAATTAATTGCTAGGATTTCCCACCTACGAGGTTTTCGTCCTCAATATCCCAAATAAGGTTCTTTAAACCTAGAGGCTAGCTCATTTTGAAATGGGAAAAAATAAATTTTGCTATAGTCATAGAGGTCTTGATATTTTTGCTCGTGTGTGATATTGTTGCGCTACTTTAGAATTTCCTAGATAAAACTAGTTTCAATCCCAAGGTCACCAATTATTTTTATTTTGCTCCTAGACATTGCTACAATAGATTTACTAGGCATAGGTGGTTGATTTCTAAGTTTTCCAATTAGATGAATGGTTTTTCTTTTTATGGATTTCCACGAAAATGAAAGTGTTAATTATAATTTTTCTATAGGGACACCTTCTTATCTATCCTTCCCACTCTTCCAAGCCTTTATTTCCTTTTCCATATTCATTTTGCGTCAATTTTTTCATCTCCTCATTGCCTCTTTGCAATCCTTTTCCATATTGTTGAGCCTTTCCCACTTGTGTTTTCCTTCAAACCCTTAAACACCCAACCAAGTGATTTAGACTCCTAGACCTCCAAACCATCATCTACCATTCCTCTTTTTCCATCATATAATTATGTTGTCATTCACACGAGTTTACCATTGAATCTTTATTGGTGTTTTTTCAAGTACACCTAAGGGATCTCTAAAGAGTAACCAACTCCTATACTTAAAACCCTTAAAATGAATGGCCAACTAACAAGATTCAGTCAAAGACTAAAATCTTCTACACTTTAGGCTCTGTGGGACCTAGGAGGGTGTTCCTAATAGCATTTCACTTGACTATCTCAATGAATGACACATCAAGTTGTAGATGGGTTCCTATGAGGGATAACTAACGTGATTCACTCAAAGGTCGAATAATCTTTAAGCAAATAACTATCAATTTACCAGGAACAAGGAAATACCTCACACATATGCCTCGTGATAAGTAAATTTTAAGAGATTTGTGTTCCAACCTTGAATCCACAATCTGGTAATACTATTATTATCGTTCAAATGAAAAATACCATGACAAATTAACTAGTGTCTTCATCCATTGGGCAATGGAGTCATACATCTTACAATCAGTTATACAAAAATTCTTTAAATCTGATACTTCTGGACTATTTTCATAAGGCTTTGCATTATGAAAACTCACTGTACATAAAGCATCACTTCTTACCAAATCCTTATAAATCCTTACAAATTCATGACCTCACTTAAGCGTTTAATTGATCCTTTGAACCAAAGCAGAAATAAGAACATGTATTCAGACAAAGCATTTGAAGATGAACATAATATGCTTGATATTTCATTCAAAATTTGCAAGGTGATTTACAAAGCAGAGTATATGCCTTATGCATAAGGAATGTTTTGATATCAATAATTTCTATAAGACTATTTAAGATTTACATATGCATAGCTTGAGATCCAAGACAATTCTACTATTCTATTTGTTGGTATTCTTTCTAATTTCTACCCTTTGCGTATACTAGACCTAAGGATTCAAAAGACTAGAACCCTTGCAAATGAGAAAAATGCATACAACATTACAAATTTTCATTTCAACTCAAATTTCAGTTGCATTTCAAAATTCCCCACATGCCGGTTCTTCAATAACACATTGAAACAAGGAAACCAAAATTGCAATAGCCACCAAAAGGGAAAAGTAAAGTGCCACCAAAATTTCCCTCAGTTGCCAGTTAAGCAACAAATTCAATGTTCATATTTCTATGAAAGCACACAGTCAACATCAGGCACCTCAAAAATGCTAGCCATGCATGCAGAAAAAGAGCAACCACCACAGAAATTATCAAACCACACAAAATTTTCCATCCCATACACCACCTTTTCACCGACCATAAGACTTACCACCACCAACACCCAGTCCACGGTACATGCGCCCACTTCGCGCCATCGCAAGAGATGGAGAAGAAACCTCAACTCCCTTTTCATCATTGTCCCTTTTTAGTACAACACCATCTCACCCGCTTGGAGTCTTGACAGCCAAAAGCGGGACAAACAATACCTCTGCTCCTGGGGACAGAGATCAGCCCAAGGTCACGAGATATTGGCTATAGCCAAAGTCTGTCTCCATTTCACTTTCAGATGGGCTGTCTGTGACATCAATGGGTGAGTTCTACCATCCGAAAGAGCCATGCCCATATCTCACCTTCCTGTAAGCTCCTGCAGAAAATTGTGTCAGTCCTTTGCCTTTATCCTCTTTCATCCCAACAGCAGGTCCCTAGAATTGCAATCTCCTACTACACCTTGAAGGCACACTCATGGGTTCTTTAACAAGAGCCTTGTCCTCTGTGGACAACACATGTTCTAGAACATCATCGTGGGGCCTCTACACATTTAGTATGGATGACCTTATAACTAGTCCTATGGAAGCAATTGGTTTACTCGTGTTCACTGCACGAAAGTTTCTCGATCTCACAACTAAACAATATTCACTCGGATCCAATTTAAAAAATTTCCAACTGCTAAGTGTAAATCACACAACTAGCAGTTATCCCATCTTGTATTTATCGAGTGACATGATAATAACAACCATCAATGCCCAAAGAAAACACACACATGAAATGGTGGTAGTTCGTTGGCATGCATATTATCACTGTTTATTTCCCAAGTGCATGGAAATCTGCATATCATACTTCATGATTACTGGAAATTAAGTTTCCACATGCACAGAGATCAATTTGATCGCTTTTGCAAAGAGTATATCATTAATGCCCGCTGGTCGCAGAATTAAACGACTATCATGTGCTTGTTTATTGATTTTGAATGTCGGTCGTTGATCTTTTGATGAGATGGTAGATCAAACGACTCACATTGGGCTAACTAGGTTTGAATTCTAGCAGTGCTTCATTCATATGTCTCCGACCAATAGCGTCGATCCAAATCAGGTGGCAACTCATATGTCAGCAGGTTTCATCCATCCCACAACCTTGGTGGATTAATCCACATGTCGGGATCTCATTGCTCTCGTAGCCTTTAACGAGCATTCACCTTTTCCTTGCGAGTTGGCAGGGAATGACATATATTGTTCCCTACACTTAATCTTTGTCATCGGTTCAAAACCATGGGTAGTGAGCTAGATAGTGGAGACCGAGCCCCACATCTATATAAGGACATAGTCCTCATCTCACTATCCTCGCACTGCATAACTGACCAACATTTAACATCCGTGAGTTGGTGGGGTATGGCCAAGATCATTCCCCATGCTCTGGAATCTCTAAACCTGTACAGACGAAAAGGTTAGCATTAAATAAGGGGCCATTGTTAGGCTGATGATGATTTGACCCTCATAGATGGATGATTTAAGCTTAAGTCATTTGGAAAAAATTTAAAACCTAACTTTAGGAAAATCTTAGAGTCGACGACCAACTGGGTGACTGGCGCTCCAAGCCAAAGGGGTTGGTGGACGAATGCATACGATGGCTCAAGTGACAACTTAGAGAACAAGAAACCGATAGGGAAAGTCAACGTGAAATTAGAAGAAAAGAGGGTCATCGAAGACAAAACCCTATCCAAACCATGGGGACAAGGGTTTAATGTGCAGATTAAGTCCATGGGATCCTCAGAAATTACAAATTTTGGGAAGCTCCATCAATGGCTCATGCTCAAGGATGTATACCCCTAGTGGGTATAGTGAGAATCCAGATCTTGGGTTGAAGTAGACCAAGGTAGATAACAAAACCCAGGAGCTTGCCCAAACAAGGCAAGCAGACACAACATAAAACAAACACACCAAACCATACGTATAATGTTTATAGGACATATAATGCAGTTTGTTACCTAGAAGCCCCCTTTTAAACACTTGGCTTCAGTCTATAAACTGGAGGCCCCCGACCCCCAAAATTTAGGGATAGTTCTTTCCTCTTTCAAAGACTTTAGCCTATTCTATTGCTAGCATATCAACATGTACATTGTGCAATTCCAAGCCACTAGCACCATCATAATTGATACTACCCATTTCATTTGTTGTAATGTTACCCCATTCGTCATCCCTCTCCACTACATGTTCATCAAATTGAACTGGGAAAATAAAACCGTCATATTCCACACAATCATGAAGTGTAGGATCACATTCCATTTTTTCATCAAATTTGAAAACTTCATAGGCACTCTGGCTCATACTTGGCCAATCCTCAACAATATCAGGGAAGATAAACACAAAATCAGGCATACCCTCAATCTTCCTGTCATAAGTGTTGTCCTCGTGGGATGGAAGAAGCTCCATAATCAAATACAGAAGAAAAGGAACATCTGCAAAGAACTTCAATGCAACTTCATATTGATTAACATCATATCTCTAGTTATCTAGACCTTTGAATTTCTCTTCACATGGATCAAATAATCCTACAATATTAAGTACATATTCTACAGAATCATCAAATGATTCCTTCTCCTCCATATAAAATGATGTTGCTTGAGTATCAATGCATTGATCCTGATTTTATTTTTGCTCACTCGAGAGTGGACTTCTTTTTATGTTAAGGTAAATATCATCATGTGGAACATGAGTGGCTAACACTTCAACTACCTTTCCAAGCACATAACCAGATACCATAGGAAAATTAGCATAATTATCTACATCTCCCTCAATAGCAGTACTACATTCAAGGCTGCCATCACAATCTTCAGTCTCTTCATCATGTGAGTCGTTATCACATTTAGATGTCAGCAAGTCCAAGTCATTCTCTTGATGCTTGTCAGGCACAATTTGCTCAATCACATGTTGGTAAACTAATTCATCAATGTTTGTGTCACCACATCTTCCATTCAGTTGGGAAACTATTAAGTTAGGGTTGGCATCTTCAAAAGCAAAGTTACCTACCTGAGTATCACGTTGGCTTTTGTTTGTACCATCCACAACACATTCACTAATAGTACTTGCCAAGTACTCATCAGGATTTTCTTCAAAGAGAGGATTTCTCCTACACCAGTAGGAGTCATCATTTATAACCTCACTTTCCAATGCAGGTTCATCAAATAAAGGATTTTGCCATATCTTCATGATGGTCACATGTACCCCTTCCTTCTCAATGTTAGGATCCCAATATCTTTGATCATTAGTGCATTCAAAATCAGTGTAATCACTTGAAGAATAGAGAGAAACACTTTCAATATCCTATTCATCATTTTCACTCATAACAATTGATCCACATTCAGAGAATTCTTCACATGAAGAGAATTGCTCACTACCTAGGAAATAAACCCCTTCAAGGCTATTAACATATCCTTTATTTGAAGCAAGAGACTTCACCTCCATCTCATAAGAGGGGTCATATTCAATAGAATATTGACCAAGCTCGACCTCATTCCTTTGATTCCTCATTTGTGCCATATAATTGAGATCAGGTGCACCTCCATCACTGACTTGTGCATCATTATTCCTAATTGGATCAACATGTGAGGTTTCACCTTGTGCATCTTGTGTCTGTTCACAAACTATGAAATCCGAAGGAAGAAAATTAGGTACTATTTCCTTATCCTCATATTCTGTCTCTTCATCTTCATCACTACTATTTGAGCCTACATCTAGAGTACTTGTGAAATAACAACAATCATCAACTAACTATCCTCCTTCTGATGCAACTTCTTGATCTGTCAACCCTAGCCCTTGAATCTCCTCATTGTGGCAATCATTTCCCACATTCTTGGAAACAACAAGTGGCATATAACTATGCTCAATGTCTTCCACAATGCTTATCCAATCCACTACCTGATCAAGACTATGTGGCTTCAAATTTCTAGGCCATTGGCTTGATCTTGATTTGTAAGTTTCACAAAATAAGTCAATGCACATTAAATCATTAGGTCTAACACTCTTGGGTATCTCCATTAGAACATCTAGGAATCTTCAAAACAAGTCATATGGTGATTCATTTACATGTCTCTTCATCTCATACAACTTTCTGATTAAAAACACTAAGTCATCCCTTCCCAATCCTGGTTGATATGAGGTTGATGCTTGCTCATGTATCTCGGGAAAGTAATGCAAATGCAACATCTAAGGCCCCCTTTTTTTGATGGACATTTTTACCTCCTAATTTGTTTAGCTCAATAGTTTGAATTCTATTAGGGCCATTAATAATAGCAACCACAAGTCCCCTCATGATTGAGTACTTCAAATTGTTCTCAATATCCATGGCATTTTGGTAAGCTTTTTGTAAAGTAGCAGGCTCTTTATCTCTCAACAAGAAGCCCATCTTACTATCAAATGCTCCTAAGTATACAACCAAACATTCTGCATCGTTTGGCCTTATGTGTTCAAGGATATATTTTATGAATTTTGCAAATCTAAGGTTAAAGACAGGGATCAACTCTTCCTTACCCCTAGAGATCTCCATAAAATTCTTCCTTGCAACACTTGGATTTATCCTTTCACCAAACTATCCCATGAAAACTGCCTTAAGTTCACTCCAACAATTTACAAAATACATTGGAAAGAAAGAAAACCAATCTCTGGCATCTCCTTTTAGGGATTGAACAAATAGTTTCATAACCACATCTTCAAAACCTATCTCATAATCACCCATTGCATCAACAAATTTTTGCACATGCTTACTTGCTGATTCTGACTTCTCACCACTGAATTTTGGTATTTTGTCTCTGATCTTGGGTGGTAAAATATTCGGATAACCACCAATATTTTCAAAATTGAGGGCCCTGTACCTATCGGTACTAAAATTGCCTTGGTAGGACAAGGATTGTTCATTGTGCATGCTTCTATCAATATTTACATCAGGTGGTGTAGGTTGACAACTCATCCTTAATTCTTGACAAGGAATTTGAGATCTACTATGCAATTGTACAATATTATATCAATTCCTTTTGCAATTGCTATCCTATGCCCCTAACATGTACATTCCCTATAAATGCTACCTAAGATCTACCAATATGACATTCTCCTTTTACCCTAATGCAAAAATTTCAACTTATACACAAAGGCATGCTAAATTATCACTAATATTCCCTCATCTAATGCTAATTTACCTATTAGGGGATCATTTACATCTCGAGCATGGGAAATTTACCATGATTTACCCATAATATGCTCAAATTTCTTCAAATTCTATGAAAGTACCTTGTAATTTGCAGTGACTAACTATCCTTTGTCTTGAAAACTATAGATCATACCAATTGATGTATGCTTTATCAGGTTCTTTGAGTCAAAGTCACCACCTCCTTTCAAAGGACTAAAATTCAAATGAGATGAAGTTTATCTACAAATAGGACATGTTCTAGGTTATCTTCCACAACAGAGTCACATTCGGATCCTCCAATCTTTGTTGCACTCGAATTGTATACTAGGTTCAAGAATTTGTCAATATTTGAACAAGACATTCAGATTCACACCATCATTTGACTCTGCATTTCATATCTGCATTTGGAGAATAAGGGTTTTCCCCAGCAGATTTTCCATTTTGTTGGTGTTTTTTTGAGTACACCTAAGGGATCTCTAAAGAGTAGCCAAATCCTATACTTAAGACCCTTAAAATGAATGGCCAACTGATAAGATTCAGTCAAAGACTAGAATCTTCTACACTTTAGGCTCAATGGAGACCTAGGAGGGTGTTCCTTCAACATTTCATTTGACTATATCAATGAATGACACATCAATTCACAGATGTGTTCCTATGAGTGGTAAATAACGTGATTCACTCAAAGGTCGGATAATCTTTAAGCAAATAACTATCAATTTACTAGGAACAAGGAAATACCTCACACATATGCCTCATGATAAGTAAATTTTAAGAGATTTGTGTTCTAACCCTAAATCCACAATTTGGTATACTATTATTATCGTTCAAATGACAAATACCATGACAAATTGACTAGTGTCTTCATCCATTGGGCAATTTAGTCATACATCTTACAATCAATTATACAAAAATTCTTTAAATCTGATACTTCTGGACTATTTTCATAAGGATTTGCATTATGAAAACTCAGTGTACATAAAGCATCAATTCTTACCAAATCCTTATAAATCCTTACAAATTCATGACCTCACTTAAGCATTTAATTGATCCTTTGAACCAAAGCAGAAATAAGAACATGCGTTCAGACAAAGCATTTGAAGATGAACAAAATATGTTTGATATTTCATTCAAAATTTGCAAGGTGATTTACAAAGGAGAGTATATTCCTTATGCATAAGGTTTGTTTTGATATTAGTAATTTCTATAAGACTATTTAAGATTTATATATGCATAGCTCAAGAGCCAAGACAATTCTACTATTCTATTTGTTGGTATTCTTTCTAATTTCTACCCTTTGCGTATACTGGACCTAAGGATTCAAAAGACTAGAACCCCTGCAAATGAGCCCTGAATTCCCTTTTCTAACAAAAGGGAGCAGACAAGCTTCTGGCTCAAAATGCATACAACATTACAAATATTCATTTCAACTCAAATTTTAGTTGCATTTCAAAATTCCCCACATGTTGATTCTCCAGTAACACGTTGAAATGGGGAAACCAAAATTGCAATAACCACCAAAAGGGAAAAGTAAAGTGCTGCCAAAATTTCCCTCAGCCGCCAGGTAAGCAAAATATTCGACGTTCATATTGCCATGAAAGCGCATAGTCATCATCAAGAACCTCAAAAATACCAACCACACATGTAGAAAAAGAGCAACCACCCTAGAAATTATCAAACCACACAAAAATTTTCATCCCACACACCACATTTTCACCGACCATAAGACTTACCACCACCACCACCCAGTCCATGGTACACGTGCCCACTTCGCGTCATCATGAGAGATGGAGAAGAAACCTCAACTCCCTCTTCATCATTATTCCTTTTTGGCGTAGCACTATCTCACCCACTTGGAGTCTTGACATCTAAAGGCGGGACAAACAATACCTTCACTCCCAAGGATGAAGCTCGACCCAAGGTCATGAGATACTGGCAATAGCCAAAGTCCATCTCCATTTCACTTTCAGACATGTTATCTGTGATGTCAATGGGCGAGTTCTACCGTCCGAAAGAACCGCACCCATATCTCACCTTCCTGTAAGCTCCTGCAACAAATTGTACCGGTCCTTTGCCTTTATCCTCTGTCATCCCAACAATAGGTCCCTAGAATTGAAATCTCCTACTACACTTTGAAGGCACACTTATGGGCTTGTTAACAAGAGCCTTGTCCTCTGCGACCGATGCACGTTTTGGAACATCGTCACAGGGCCTCTGCACATTTAGTCTGGATGACCTTCTGATTAGTCCTGCAAAAACAATTGGTTTTTTCATGTTCACTACATGATAGTTTCTTGATCTCATAACTAAACAATATTCACTTAGCTCCAATTTAGAAAATTTCCAATTGCTAAGTGCAAATGACACAACTAGCAGTTATCCCATCCTATATTTATCAAGTGACGTGATGATAACAACCATTAATGCCCAAAGAAAACACACGCACGAAATGGTGGTAGTTCGTTGGTGTGCATATTATCACTGTTTATTTCCCAAGTGCATGGAAATCTACATATCATACCTCATGATTACCAAAAATTAAGTTCCCACATGCACAAAGATCAATTTGATCGCTCTTGCAAATAGTATATCATTAATGCCCGTTGGTTGCAAAATTAAATGACTATCACGTGCCTATTTATCGATTTTGAATGTTGGTCATTGATCTTTTGATGAGATGGTAGATCAAACGGCTCACATTGGGCTGACTAGGTTTGAATTTCAGTAGTGCTTCGTTCATTTGTCTCTGGCCAATAGCGTCGATCCAAGTCAAGTGACAACTCATCCATCGATAGGTTTCATCCATCCCACAAACTTGGTGGATTAATCCACATGTCAGGATCTTGCTACTCGTGCAGCCTTTAATGAGCATTCACCTTTCCTTGCAACTTGGAAAGGAAAAACATAGATTGTTCCCTACACTTAATCTTTGTTGTCGGTTCAAAATCACAGGCGGTGAGCCAGACAGTGAAGACTGGGCCCCACGCCCGTATAAGGACGTGCGTCCTCATCTCGCTATCCTCGCACTGCATAACTAACCGAAATTTAACATCCACGACCTAGCAAGGTATGACCAGGATCATTCCCCATTGTCTTGAATCTTTAAACCTGCACACACATCAAGGTTAGCATTAAATAAGGGGCCATTGTTAGGCCGATGACAATTTGACCCTCACGAATGGATGACTTAAGCTTAAGTCATTTGGGAAAAAATTAAAACCCGACTTTAGGAAAATATTAGAGTCGACGACCAACTGGGTGCCTGACGCTCCAAGCCAAAGGGGTCATTGGATGAACACATATGATGGCTCAAGTGACAACTTAGAGAACAGGAAACTGGAAGGGCAAGTCAACATGAAATTAGAAGAACAGAGGGTTCTCGAAGAAAAAACCTTGTCCAAACCATGGGGATAAGGGTTTAATGTGCAAACTAAGTCCATGGGATCCTCATAAATTATAAATTTTTGGGAAGCTCCATCACCTCCACAAAAGTGCTTTAGATTTGAGGTTTTTGACTCTTGTACTAGTCACCTTCAACACCTTGAAACCCATTTTGACCTAGGAAAAGTTGTGTTTCCAAAACCTTTCTCCCACCTTGCTCATCTTGTATGTCTCCCTTAGCCCTTGAGAATGTATTTATAGGTTTTAATGGCTATGGAGTGACTTAGACATATTTCATTTTATATTTTAGTTTTTTATGATTTTTTTTAATCAAATTTATCATGTGGATTTAAGCTTGAAAACTCATAAGAGGATTGATTGAGGTATCCTTTCCACCCTGCCTACCCCTCCTTTCCCCCTTTAACCTTTATTTTAAAAATTTCCCATTAGTAATTTTGTGATTGTAGGTCAATTTCTAAAGAATATATAGAGAACTAGAAAAAATTGTAGAAGTAGGCTCCAAGTTCTAGACCTCCATTAGTCCATCCTCATGGAATCTTTCCAACATTCAACTTGCATGCATTATTTCAGTCACATTCAGTAGTTTCATTCATTCAAATTTATATTCAATTATATAGTTTATGTTTGTCACTAACAAGTGGGCATTTGTAAGAAGGGTAAGTGCAAGGTAATGGGGGTAGAAAATGGCTAAAAAGTAAAAAAATTCCTAAAAATTAGAATTTGTCAAGTTGGGGTAAACATTACAAATATATTTTCAAATATGTATTTTTTTCTAATACTTCAATGATAAATTTTACTTATATATGTTTTGTAGGGGACATATCATGAATATGCAATTGAACACTTAAGGTAAATAACTTAAGTAATGTACTTTGTGTCCATACCTATTATGGACACTCTCAAATAAATTTGGATTGGATGTGTAAAGATTATTATGACACCTAAAAAAAGTTGTTGAAGGAAAGTAGGCTTCAAGTTTTAGACCTCATTAGTCAATCCTCTTGGTGAAATCTTTCCAACATTCCACTTTGAATGAATTGTTTCATTCACATTCAATAGGTCCATTCACATTTATATTCAACTATAGGATTTTTTTTTGTCACTAACAAGTAGGCATATCTAAGAAGGGTAAGTGCAAGATAATGGAGGTAGAAAATGACCAATAATTAAGAAAAAATTAAAAATAAACAAAGTTCTTTAAAACTAAACAATTTTACCTCATTTTAGTATAGGAAAAATAAAATTGCATTAGTCACAAAGGTTTTGATACCTTTTATTTTGTGTGATATTGTTACACTACTTAAAAAAAATCTAGATAAAGCTAGTTTCAATTCCAAGGTCACTGATAGATTTACTAGGGCTAGGTGGTTGATTTCTAAGTTTTCCTATTAGATGAGTAATTTTTTTATGGCTTTCCATGAAAATGAAAGTGTTTTTATAATTTTTCTATAGGGACATCTTCCTATCTCCCCCCCTCACTCTTCCAAGCCTTTATTTCCTTTTCCATCATCATTTTGTGTCATTTTTTCATATCCTCATTGCCTCTTTGCAAGCCTTTTCCATATTATTGATCATTTCCCACTTGTGTTTTCCTTTAAACCCTTCATCACCTAGCCAAGTGATTTAGACTTCTAGACCTCCAAACCATCCTTTACAATTCCTCTTTTTCCATCATATAATTATTTTGTCATTCACATGTGTTTACCATTGAGTATTTGTGAGTGCAAGCCTCCTTTTGGACATGTTTTTAAGATCCATGCCATAACTCTACCATACCTCAAAAAAATTTACTTATACTTGAGGTTATTGACTCTCATACTAGTCACCTTCAACACCTTAAAACCCATTTTGAGCTACGACAAGTGTTTCCAAAACCTTTCTCCCACCCCTTCTCATCTTGTGTGTTTTTGTGAGCCCTTGAGCATGTATTTATAGGTTTTAATGGCCATGGAGTGACTTAGACATATTTCATTTCATATTTTAGTTTTTATGATTATTTTTTAATCAAATTTATCATGTGGATCCAAGCTTGAAATCTCACAAGGGGATTGATTAAGGTAGCATTTCTACCTCACATCCCCCTCCTTGGCCCCTTTAACCTTCATTTTTGTAAATTTCCCATTAGAAAGTTTGTGATTGTAGGTTAATTTATAAATAATATATAGAGAACTAGAAAAAGTAGTAGAAGGAAATTAGGCTCCAAGTTTTAGACCTCCATTACTCCATGCTCTTGGTTAAATCTTTCCAACATTCCATTTGCATGGATTGTTTCATTCACATTCCATAGGTCCATTCAAATTTATAGTCAATTATATGGTTTTTATTTGTCAATAACAAGTAGGAATCATTAAGAAGGGTAAGTGCAAGGTAATTGGGGAAAAAAAAGGCCAAAAAGTAAAAAATAATTCCTAAAAATTAGAGTTTGTTATAGTTGGGGCAAATATTGCAAATGTCCTTTCAAATATGTAATTTATTCTAATACTTGGATGATACAATTTAGTTAAAGGATGTATAAAAGTGACCTTTCAAATTTTTGGAAGCCTTGCAACATGAGCATGAATTATGGATGGTTGTGTTGGTTGTTCCTATGTTATCATTGATGTCAACATGGTGATAACTATATGGGAAGTTTGCTTGGTTTACCGAAAGTTGTTCTCTACCGATAATACCCTTTTGCGATGGATCAGTGTGTTGGTATTTGAGTCCGAAATTCATTACAAGATATGATATGACTCTAATCCCTTAACCGTGTTTTCTTGACTCATTTAGACAACTATATCCTAGATCTTGAGATGTCTTTTGTTGTGAGCAGAAAGTTATATCTCACAGAGTTTAACTCTATATCTTACTACTGTTTTGTGTGGGAGACTCTGCATTCTACTAAGGTGAACATTCTTATGCTGTGATTTTTTTGATAGTCTCTATGCTAGTAGTATGATGGGAAATTAATGTGTTCTCATATCCGGAAGGTGTTTTCTTTGAGGATTATTTTTTGGTTTGGAGAGTTGCGTCCTAGTCTTGGCCAACTTAGTGTATGCAATATATTATGAAGACTAGATATGTTTTATGGATGTTAGTCGACTTAGAATAATGCACTAGATGGATAAAATGCTTAAATATTATATGTTACCAACGAAGAAGGTTTTGATTATTTTTGTGTTTATCTAATTAGGCTGACCTAATTGATGATCAAGATATACTTGTATTTATATAAGATGTTTTGAGGAATGAGAAGTGTATGAGAAGTGGGGAAGACACACATGAGCAATGAATGTGTAATGAGCAGTAAGTGTGAGTGTGAAAAGGATTAAGAGGTGTGTGAAGATTTGAGCTGAAATGCTTAGTCTTGACAGTGATCCCCTTAATATTTTGTATCTGGATATAATATATTGTGAGTTAACCCTCACCGTAGTTTTCCCCATTTTGGGTTTTCCACATTAAAATCCTAGTGTTTGTGTATGGTTGCATTGACTTGTTTCTATGTTCTCTCTTGTTAATTCAGTCAAAATTGTGATAATGTTTAAGTTGATTTTACTATGGTTTTATGGAATACTGATTCACCCCCCCTCTCAATATTCTATATGTTCAACAATTGGCATTAGATCTTGGTTCCTCGGAAGAAGCCTAACAACTTGAGGAAGGTCCTAGAATTTGAGTATGAGAATTTTTTTGCTTTGGAAGTAGTCTCTGCTGAATATTCAAAAGAAATGGAAGATTTGAAGGACATGTTGTTGAAAGCAAATGAGTACATTGAAAAGATGCAAATTAAAAGTGTTGAAGCATGTGATCTATTGGTTGAAGGAGAAGAAATCATCTCTAGCTTTCTGCAATAATTGGATGAAAAGGAAAGAATCGAAGAATGTCAGGAAATTGAAATTCAAAGGAAGATAGATGAATGCATAAATTTAGATGAAGAAGCAAAAATCTTGAGATCTGATCTAGAAAAGGAAAGAAGTTTTGAAGAAAAATTTAAGATAAGCTCGGTGATGCTTGATGAATTGATTACCTATCAAAGATCAAAAATGGGTAAGAGTGGTTTAGGGTTTGAGGAAGGTCAGAATTCTAAAGAAAAGCAATCCACCGGTAAGAAGGCGCGATACAAAAATAGAAAAATCAAGGAGCTAAGAAGCAAATTCGAAAAAATTCCTATCAAACGACATGATGCTAAAAGGAATTTATCCTTCAATGGTGTTTTTTATTCCTGCAAGAAATTTGGTCATAAGGAAAAGGACTGCAAAAGTAGAATAAACAATTCTTTGTCATTCTCAGGAAAATGTTCTAAGAAGAAGAATGGATATAAAGTTAGTCTATTGAATAAAAGGGAAAATGGAAAGAAAAATGTTGTTTGTTGTAAGTGCATCAATTCGGAACACCCTAGTAGTAACATCGGAAGAAAGAAAAATATCTATCTGGCGAAGAAGAACGATCAAATCATTGATCCAAAAGAAGCAAGGAAGGAAATGAAAAGGAAATAGAGAAAGGAATCATCAGTCTTATCTGGGTTGACCTCCAGTGTAGATACTCCCATCAATTTCTAAATAAAAGCAGTGTCTAAGGGGGAGCAATCATCATAAAATCTAATAAACCCCCTCATCGGTACTTGTGTCATATCATGACAAAAGTATATTTAATGTGATAGCAAGATTAAGGTATTTTCTCAGTCGTATGTGTGAAGGATGAAGTCTGCATAATTTGAAAGAATGGAGGTATACACAATTCTCAAGGCAATCTACCTGCAAGTTGAAGCATTTATTGCAAAATCATTCAGAATGGAAGGAATAAATTCAGATAATTGTAAAGGCTTATGTCTTTTCGAAGAAGCGTGCAAAGGAAGATTAGAAGGAAATTCATAGTTTCAAGGTTTGAAGAAGATATCAGACAGATTCAAAGTGAGCTCTAGAAGTAGGATATCTATACATTTATTTTTGGCATTTTTAGAGGTATTCCTATTTGCACAATCTTTCACTTTTATTGCCATGAATAATTCAAAGGTTGTGAGTTGTGCGGATAAAGTTAGGTTGAAGGGATATTTTAGGAATGTGTCAGAAGAGTCTATTGGTGCATTCTCTTGCATCCCTCTGAGAGTGTTTCCTATAGAAGATATATATGCATTTTTTTACTGTAAGATAGAAGAGATGTCATCAATTTAGTTGAGTATTCTTTGGGAAAGTGAATTAAAAGAGAGCCATGATGCCTGCAAAGTATTAGTTGAGAAAAAGTTAGATGTTTGGAGGAAAGTTCCCTTGTCTGGATTTGAGAAGAAGTATATTCGAATAGTGTTGAGCATAATTCATGATGAATCTCTGTGGATAGACGAGGCACATTTGATTTCCAGAGAAACTATTAGAGTTGTAATTGGTTTGTGTTCCTTTGGACCAGTTCACAAACTAAAGGCTATGGATGAGAAATAAATATTGAGTTTATCGGTGTGAATTCTAAAGGGAAAGAGATTGATTTGAGATCAATTGTTGATCCAGTAATAAGGTATACTGCTATGGTCATTGGTCATAAAGTTTGTATCCCTAACAATGACCTTATAGTTTCTACTATTGCTGTGCATACATATTTTTGATATGGTTAAAAGAGGTATGGAATATGACTTGTGTGAATTAATTTGTATAAATATTTTGAAGAATTTAAAGGAGATCAAGAAGAGTAAGAATAATACATTCCACTATGGAAATTTGATTTTTTTTCTCTTTTACTTTTTGAGAGAATTACCGATAATAGGAAGGATAGAATGGTCAAATTTAGAGCCTATTACCTATCAAATCAGGAACTTAATGATAAATCTTGGTAGTTTGGATCCAAAAGAGTCTACCCTTGCTGCATTCTTTGGAACATTTCAGATGAGGATGAACAAAAGGTTTAGGATTCTAGTAAGTGTTGTGGAAAGGTACTCCAGAAGCATAAATTTTCTTATGTCTATAGATTTTGATCACATAGAAGCAATTGAATCAAGGCTGGTTTGGATATCTAAATTGGATTATGATGTGTCAGAGGCTGAAGTTGATAATTATGCTAAAATTATTTTGGAAATACCTAAGAATCTCAATGTAGAAGGTACCTCTGGTAGCGTGACTAAAACAGGGAAGAAAAGGAAGAGTGTTGTTAAGCAAGAAGTTGCAGAAGGAAGTGAGCTTGAACATGAGCATGAAAGAATAAATATTCAGAGATCTTTGAAAGAATTGTAGAAGGTTATTCTTGATGCTAATTTTGATTCATCTATTTCTGTTGTGGAGAATCTTTGTGGCATGATTAATTCTTTGAAGGTCAACATCTCCCGACATGAAGTGTCTACTACAATCGAGTTTGATGAAGGAAATTTGGTAGATATCAAAGGAAAAGGTGTGAATGCACACAGTCGAGTGATGAAGGAATTGGAGAGTGTACAAGGTTGTGAAGAAGGGGCACATGAACTACTTTATTTTTTCCTAGATTAGTCTAGCAGTACACTGGATATGAGAAATGAGATAAGGATGAGTGAGTCTCAGTTGAGCACTTAGGTAGATACATACAGGTTAGTAGAAGATAAATATAATCATAGGTGGTCCTACATTGTGTAGCTTTAGGATACATTCTTTTCTCTACAGGTTCAAAGGATAGATGTTATCAAGAAGTTTGTGGCACTTAGAGACATGTTTAAACTCAGGAATTCTTTTTGTTTCTAGTGCTCTTGGTTGTATTGATGAATTATCAGAGATTGATCTTAGTCCCAATACTCTAACAGATTGTGTAGAGTCCTTAACTAAACTTGAGCTATTTTACAAGACTCTTGTAAGTGAAAAAGGTTCATGGGAAGAAGGTAAAGCATTGTGGAACGCTATCTTGGAGAGTCTCAAAGGTTATTCTTTGGCTTAATTCAAGTCTACGTTCGTATCTTTTTGGTTATACTTTGATGCATATATACATATATACCAGGACCCTTCCTTTGTCATTGATGTCAAAGGGGGGGAGATAAAGAGATGAGGAGAGATAAAGAGATAGAGGAATTTTTTTTTTGTGAAGAATAGTTTTGATAGGGGGAGTATTTAGAGTATTCAGTTGTAGTATATTGATTTTTTTTTTTTCATGCATGTTTCCATCAATGCCAAAGGGGGAGATTGTTGGTGTTGGAAACTTGCAGCCATTTAAAGACAATTTCCACATAACCCAAAAGAGAAATCTATGCAACTAAGTATTCAGAATCCACATGCAAGAGAATAGACCACATACCCATGAAAATATGACACAAGATATGCCCTAGGAAAACCCTTAAGAGGGAAAAAATCCAGCCTCCAAAAGCATCCATCTCTCATGTATTATTTAGCAATAAAGATTAAAATACATCTTCAAAGTCTCCATGAACACCATTGAAGCATCAAGCCCTCTCTACACAATCCATGTGAACAAGCATGTAACCACACATCCCATGACATGCTTCAAACCCTCACAAATGTTAACCATAGCTTACATGCAAACTTTTCTCAACATAAACAACTACCCTTGTGGTTGCTTTTATAGAAATAAGCTCCCACAAAACCACCAAGTGGTATTACACAAAACCATGTGACTAAAACCACGAGATTACAAAACCATGTCCCCATATTTAATATTGGGTACTTTATTTATTTATTTTCCCCAATATTAAATAATTACATTTTAGCAACTTAACTTATGTCCCAATGTTACTTGCAACATAAAGTGGCCCCAAGAATAATAATAATTAAATATATTATGCAAGGTGTACAACACCTTTTTCCTAACATTCTCCCACTTGTTGTATACATTGCATAAGGGGAACAAGTAACCTCAAAACATGAATCAAAATAATAATCCATTAGCCACATATACCATCAAGGTATCAAAGTGCTCCATGTGCTCAATCAGGATACCTGGAACAAGAATCAAAGTGACCACCATCCCAAGCATGAATTCTTTCATCCTCCATCATTCCAATGCACAAAGATAAGAAGCCATTCAATAGAGAAGCCACACAATCTGTCACAACGAAGCATAAGTCCTGCCTCAACCAATATCCCAAACACATACACTCAATCCAAATGTAACAATATGCACCAGTAGTCATCAAGATACACAAAACCATAGCTGAAATAGCACCCACAACAAGTGCCAACACATCCAACTATCCATACCTCCAAGGTATACAAATCATAGTAAACTCATGCCATAAACATATACAACCATAAACTGCAATCATAAACTCCTGTTGGTGTAATTAAATATCTTGTACCTTGTCCTAGGTCATAATTACACCTTAGTTAAGTTTACTTAGGGACCACATAGGAGGTTGTTGGAGAATCTCCACTTTTGGTGGACTTGACATCTCATCACCTCATCATTTCCACCTTTTGTGGACACATCATGTGATTATCTCTCCATCTTTGGTGGAGTGATAAGGTTTACTAGTTGTCTCATGTCATAAGATTCTGACACTTGTCATAATCTTATGCCCTTCTATGTTCTCACCTTGGCTATTTAACCAAGGGGTCTCTCATTTGTAATCAACCATAATCAGTCATATCATATTAATGACATTGAATACAGTTTAATCTTGTCATAATTTCTCTCTCTTTCTTGTGCTTTCCATTTGGTCCATAGATCTTGGGTGGCATCCATAGCCAATTCTAACATGGTATCAGAGCGTGTTTGGAGCCATTGGAGAGTCTTTTTTTGAAGAGAGATTCTAGATCTGAGGAGGTTCCGTTCGTGGATCTTTGTTGCAGGTTCACATCCGAGCTTGCTGGTGCAAATCTGAGCTCACCATTGTGTTCGGAAGGTTCGAGATAGTCGATTTTTCCTTTTGTTTCGTCCAAATCGGAGCTACGAGGCCAAATCTATGAGGGTTTGAAGCTGAAGTGTGGTTGCCAGATCCAGAAGGTAGCTGCAATTTTGGAGCATTTTGGGTCAAATCCGACCTTGCCATCACGTCCAAAAGGGCCAAAAACCCTAAGATCGACTGTCAAATCGTCCAATTCGGAGCAAGTCATCCGGTGAAGCAAATTTTTTTTACCCGAGAGTCAGTGACGGCCCCCGTGTCGCCATTATTGCGTCGACGACGACACAAAAAATATATTATTATATTTTCTGCGATTTATATTTTTTCAAAAATCTTTTAAAAAAATTTTGCAGTTTTTAAATAGAAAAGTTTTGATTTATTAAAATCAAAATTAAAAAAAAATTACAAAAGTTTTTTTGAAGTCTGCGGTACTGCAGACTGGTACCGCAGGTGTACCGCGGCAGGGTACTGTGCACCCGCCAGTGGCCACGTGGCCGTCCGGCCGTGGCCCCCGCGGCCCACTCATTATTCACCGGCGGTTGCTTTCAATTGAAAAATCCGGCGCAGAATTCATTCCGGTAGTCAAAAATTCCGTCGGCAGTTTCAAATCCGCAGAAAATAGAAAATCCGGCGCGAAAACATCCAGTCAAAGAATATTCCGTCAAGAAGCAGAGAATATTCTTTTTCGAGCCGACGGACGTCAAATTTAATCGCGTCAACTGTTGACGTCAGCACAGCAGTTGGTTTGAAATTTTTTTACCCCTCACGGATGAGCTCTTTGGTTTTGCAGTCAAACTTTGAAGCTTAATATCTTGCTCATTCTGACTCCTTTTTTCAAGCAATTTTTTTTTATTTGGGCTAAAATTTCGTGCTCTATGCACTGGTGCAATTAGTTTTTGGTTTTGGTGCCTTATTTTTCCATAATTTGCAGATTCTCACAGGTGTTGCTGCTTCGTCCTCATTTTGGAAACTTTGGGAGCTCATATCTTGCTCCTACATTAACATTTTTGAGTGAATTTTTTTTTGAAAGTGCATGATTTTTCATGTACTTCTCAGTGGTAGGATCAGATTGATCTCATTTTGTACCAAAAATTGTATTTGATACAGTGGCCTATTTTAGAATTTGTAAGCACTAAGATCAAGTCTAGCTTGCTGTTTTTGGCATCTAGCAACTGTAAACGCACTAAATATAAAGTGCCAAATCAGAAATTGCTTGGGGGGTTTCTTGATTGAGTGATTTGGGGGGGGTCTCTTGGTGCATTGCTTTGATCTGTTTGCTTTGCTCTTTCATTCTCATGGATCATTCTAAGGTTCCTTTGCTCACATCATATAATTATTCAACATGGCATCAAAATGCATGGAATATACTAATGACAGAAGGTCACTCTTTATATGTTGAAAATAAGGTACCTGAACCTACAGATGATGAGAAAAAGTTAAAATGGATGATCAAACATGCCAAAGCTCTTGGGTGTCTTCGTAGACTAGTTTCTCAAGACTTGTTGTTTCAGATTGAATCATGTACAAATTCTCATGAAGCTTGGGAAAAATTGAAAACATTGTATGGAACAAAAGATGAAGTAAGAGGCTATCAAATTGATAATGATTTGATGAATCTTGATCTAAGAACTTTGACAACATCCAAGACTACATCACTAAGGTTAATGATCTAAAAGAGCAATGTAAAGCATGTGGAATTGATAAGAAAGACATCCAATTGGTGTACAATACAATGAACAAACTTGGTCCTGATTATGCTTCTTTTGTTTCTAGCTTTCATACTCATAGATTGACTATGGGGTCTGCATACACTACACCTTCATTTACAGCATTTTCTGAGATGCTGATACATGAGCAACAAAAGCTTATCTCAATGGGTCTCATCAAGAGTTCTAAATCTCAGGCATTGTTGGTTAATCAGGTGAAAGAATTAGAATCACATAAGAAACCGAAGAAAGCAAAGAATAATCAACATTCAGATCAAGTAAAGGAAAAACCACATTCAGATCAAGAAAAGAAAAAATCTTCTTCAAAAGGAGAATCATCCAAGAAGGAGAGGCCTTTTTGTGCATATTTCAAGAAGGATGGACATGAAGAACACTATTGTTATAAGAAGGACATTGATGAGTTGAAAAATCTTCTCAAAAAGAATCACATTGATTTGCCTTCTAGAATGTCTGAATCTTCTTCTCCTTCTACTTCAAAACAGTCTAAAAAGGACAAAGGTCAAACATATATATCAGGATATAAAGGACAAGCTCTTTGTGCTCATTCAAGTATAGGATTAGGGAGATGGCTTCTAGATTCAGGAGCGTCACATCATATGGCATCTTCGCAGACTATCTTCTCTTCATTTCAACCTTGTTCAATGTCTCCTATCTTGATGGGAAACAATACATACATGAGTGTAATAGGGAAGGGATCTATTAGCATTGGGGAGAACACTTTTCAGGATGTCTTGTGTGTTCCTCATTTACGAACAATCTACTTTCCATTTATCAGATTACACATGGTGGAGATGGGAGAACTGTGGAGTTCACTCCTGATTCGGTTATCATTCGTGACTTGGAGACTAGAGATATCATTGCTACTGGGGTGGTTGATCATTCATCTCGGTTGTATTCCTTTGCACAGTTTGCTTCTGATAATGACTTTGTTCATTCGACTGTTGATCACAACCATGATTCTGAGGAGACATTTGGCTTTTTGAACTTGGGCATACTCACATCAGATCCAGTCCTTGAGCCATGCACTTCATCTCCTCCATCGACTGTTGTACTTGTTGATACTTGTGATTCTACAGTTTTGGCTCCTTGTGATTCAGTGCAGCAGGATCCCATAGTCTTCCAGATATGGCTACCTTGGATGGCTTCCTAACAGGTATTTCAGACTTGTTTGTGGAGTTTCATCTTGCAGATTTGGAGGACACCATTGATAGCATTCATCTTCTGTTTGATGAAGATGAACCTTCTTCAGTTGTTGTGAGGGAAAACCTTGACCCTCTTGTTCATTCTCTACATTCATTCTTCTAGTTTGGCGTGAGTGTGGATTCTTTTGGAAACATTTGGAGGAGGCTTCTTTGTCTTCAGAGGGGATATCTTTGTCTTTGGATTGATGTTCTACATTCATCTCTACTAGATGTTGGATTTTCCTCTTCAGCAGTGTGGCCTAGAACGCCTGATTGGAGTGGTTCAACTTTCTGCATCGACATGGAGACACTTGAGCATGCTTCAGAGACATCATCACACATCATCCATCCTGATATCCTACATACATCCTTGGTTTTGTTTCTTCCTAAGGGGAGGAACGTTGTTCAGCGAGATTGGATCATCTTCAGCATTCAATGTCGAGCTTCTACCATTCTTGCAGGAGACTCAACATTGAGGGGGGGCTACCTTGCTTCTCTTCTACTTCTCTCTTATGGGGGGTCTTTTTCCTCACATGGGGTTTTTACCTTCTCATTCTTCATTGAGAGCATTTCTATTTTTGTATTTCATCTCTCTTTTGAGGGGGAGTTTTGTCCCAGGGTTTTCTCCCTTTCCTCGCTTGTGAGAGATTGCATTGATTGCATTGTTTTGTACATGGGTACCTAACATGGCCTAGTAGCGGACCCATCTTGCATTGTTTGCATTTTTGTACATTCTCCTAAGTTGCACTTATGCTGGTGTAATTAAATATCTTGTACCTTGTCCTAGGTCATAATTACACCTTAGTTACTTAGGGACCACATAGGAGGTTGTTGGAGTTAATCTTAGGGACCACATAGGAGGTTGTTGGAGAATCTCCACTTTTGGTGGACTTGACATCTCATCACCTCATCATTTCCACCTTTTGTGGACACATCATGTGATTATCTCTCCATCTTTGGTGGAGTGATAAGGTTTACTAGTTGTCTCATGTCATAAGCTTCTGACACTTGTCATAATCTTATGCCCTTCTATGTTCTCACCTTGGCTATTTAACCAAGGGGTCTCTCATTTGTAATCAATCATAATCAGTCATATCATATTAATGACATTGAATACAGTTTAATCTTGTCATAATTTCTCTCTCTTTCTTGTGCTTTCCATTTGGTCCATAGATCTTGGGTGGCATCCATAGCCAATTCTAACAACTCCATGTGCAAAACTTGTCAAAGAGTGGCATACACATCCAAGAGCTCCCACTACATGGGTAATGCAAATCTGAAAAATATCAAGGCATACCAAGTCTACCAATAGAATCATATAGACTGTGTAAATAGCATCATGTAGTACCAAGGAATCATCCACAATGATATGCAAAGCCTATAAGCCAATAACCTGTAAGAACAACTCCCATCACAAATCTCTATAGCTCTCCCAAGTTCTCCACACCCAAAAAAGGAAAAAGATAAAGGAACTTCCATATCATCACCCAAGAACATAAGTAAAAACACGTGACCACAAGCTAGTGATCGTTATAGCTCCAACCAAACCTCAAACCAATGTAATGTGAAACCAAATAAAAACCAAAGAGAGGAACTCTGCACATCATATACCTATAAAAAAATCTCCTACATACACCTCTAAATGCCAACTGTGTCAAGTATGATCTCCTCCACAACACCCCAAAAGAAAATACATGACAACACCCAACTGTTCAATCACCAAGATCAAACATAACATATGTATCATGTAATCAACGTGGATGTAAGTCTCTCATAACCAAAGAAGATCAAACTATATCCATTCGTAGTGAAGGAAATAAGCCCAAAACATCTCCTAAACTAAACATCAATGAATGTAATCACAATGCATAAGGAGATAGACATGCGAACATTCCTCAAATGAACCCTCAAAAACCATATATCTATAGCTCAAGATCCATATGCATGAGAAGATAAAGCATAAAACATAAAGCACCTGAAAGTAATAATGAGCAATATCTCTCAAGTGAAATCGCCGAGTAGACCAAGAGTGGGGAATGAGAATGCTCCTCCAAGACATCCAAGTCATCATGACTCATCCAAGAACACTCTCCTCATAGGTCCATGTTGAACTCACATCCAACCAAGGTGTAGGATCCTCAGACTTCCTATTGAAATCTCATCAAGAGTTACGATCTCAACTCATGTCTCTAACTGTAAGAGAACTCAAGCCTCACCTATGTCTCCAAGTATCCATGAGTACCTGTAACCAACCAATCCATGCCAAAATACAAATGCAACATAGCACCATCATGAAGTAATCAAGCAAATGATAGATGTACCCAATACCAAGAGAACCACACAAGATCAATGTCAAAGCTCCAATCATGAATTAGGAACATAAACATGACAACATGATCTCACACCTCCTCAAAGAGTATCATATGATCCAAAGAACATAACATGCACAGGTGTATCATGCTAAAACTCCAATCCGAAATCAAGATTAAATCATAACATAATAACATAACCATCATATCAAAAACAAGGATCACATATTAGAAAATTTTGGTGTAATTAATTATTTAATTACACTTTCATAAGTTTACTTAGGCATTATTTTAATTCCTAGGTTGCATTTAGTTATCTTTATCTAGTTGAGCTATCTTTTTGCTCAAGTTAGGTTTAGGGTTGTGCATGTATTGCTTTTTTGCATGCTTTTTTTTTCAAAGGCTTTTGTATCATTTGTAAAACAATTACAATCAATAATCAATATTTTGGTTTTTCCTGCACATTCTTGCTTGAGGGTTTATAGAACATCTTCTTTTGTTCTGGATATTTGTTGCATGTGATAGGTGATTGCATGCAGGTGATTCTTGGGGACTGTGAAGTTGGTTTTTCAAATTCTACATGGTATCAGAGCTTCGGATCTGTGGCTTCCTCTTTGTGATTTGAAGATATTTCCTCACAACATTTTTTTATGTGCAAGGGTTTCAAGCCAAACTGATTTTTTTTAGATCTAGGGGTTGCCTAATTTTCTAGGCATTTTTGGACAAAGAAAACCTCGCCATTGAGTCCACAGCTCTCAAAAACCCCTATTTTCATATAAAATTTGTCGATTTTGGCCACAGTTGACCGAAAAGGCAAAAAAAAGTTTGCCCCAAGGTTGTACGGCCCCAGGGCATGCAGATCAAGGTCAATAATTCAAAAAAAAAAGTTTGCAGGAAGGAAACCTGCACCTCTTGTTCAAAAGAAACCCACTGCTCATTCTCTATCAAGCAGCCACCGACATCTCCACTGCCACCGACATTTGTAGCCCAAGCGTCATCGAGCTCCCAAGCCCCTGTGGGCTTCAATCCATAGCCCTAGGTCATATCGAGGACCGGGAGCCCCTACCCAGCCCACGTCAGGTCTCTTAGCCCCAAGTCGTGGTCCTTTGGAGGACCAGAAGCCCACGACTTAGACCCACCACCAAAGCCTGTGGTCACGTGGGTGACCAGTCGCTAGCCCTTGAGGGCCAAAATTTTGCTCCTTGTTAGCATTAAAATTGCCTTTTACAGGCCTTTTTTTGTTTCTTCATAACTTTTGCAAACAGAGGCCTTTTTTCAAAAATGAGATATCGTCGGAAAGCTGGTTCAACGAACTTCGTAGTGGTGGAGGTTTTATTTTTTGATTTTTCAATTTTGATGCATTTTTCGGCCTCTAAAGTCATTGTTTTCACTCTAGAGGGCATATCTTTTGCCTCGTTTATCAGTTTTTCATGATTCAAGCAGCATCGAAAAGTTGGTTCCGTTCTCTTCTCAAATCTTAAACCTGATCTTTCTATAATTTTCTCTAGGTATTTAATTTTTTTTATTAGAACTCAACATTTGTTCTTTGGGTTATTTTCTTGGGAAGCATGTAATTAGGAGTTTTTGTTAGATCAAAGGGGAATTTTTTTCTCTTTGAGAGTATGTATTATTGTTTTTTGTCATAGATACACATAATATTGCACCCCTTACTCCATTCAACTATTTTGGTTGGAAAAAACAAATGGATATTCATTTGAAGCATAAAGGGTTGTACAGGGTACCATGGGTGCAAAAATTAAACCTACAGGTGCCACTGAAAAGAGAAAATGGTTTCATAGGTGTGATGAAGCTGATGGTACTTTATGTTTGTCTCTTTCATCTAACCTTCTTTTTCTTATTGAGTCTTGCACTACACCCAATGAGATGTGGACTACTTTAGAGTCTATGTTTGGGAAGCAAGATACTATGAGAGGGTTTCAGTTAGAGAATGAGCTTATTGGCTTAAATCCTAGGGATTTTGACAGTATCTAGGAGTTTTTCACCAAACTCAAGTCTCTTAGATTGCAGTTATCATAATGTGGTGTTTAGAAGGAAGACTCTCAGTTGATATTGTCCATTCTTTCTAAGCTTGGACCGGATTATTTAGTTTTTGTATCTACCTTTTATGCCACTAAGGATGCACTTGGTATGAGATTCACTATGCCATCTCTTGATGACTTTACTTCATCTCTCACTCGAGAGAAAGCTAAGTTAGCTAGCATGGGCACGGTGAAACCTTCTTCATCACAGACACTTATTGCATCATAGGAGCCCAAAGATCAAAAGGCTTCTACAGGAAAAGGAAAGAAACAGAAAAAAAGGATTCCAAACCTCATGAGCAGCAAAAGGAGTTTGCAGATTCATCCTCCTCTTCTAAGGGGAAATCATCTAGGAAGGAGAAGGGTCCATGTGCATATTGCAAGAGGGAAGGAAATGCAAAAGATAGTTGCTACAAGAAGGAAATTGATGAGTTGAAGCATCTTCTTCAGAAACATTAGATTGATTTTCCTTCTAGGATGTCTACATTATCTTCTTCCCCTCATTCTTCTTCT
The DNA here is from genome assembly GCA_007258455.2 of Sequoia sempervirens. Taxonomy (NCBI): domain Eukaryota; kingdom Viridiplantae; phylum Streptophyta; class Pinopsida; order Cupressales; family Cupressaceae; genus Sequoia; species Sequoia sempervirens. The sequence continues at coordinate 746,146,508 of VDFB02058242.1, read as the reverse complement.
TCAAAGCAGCATGATAGGGGCACAACTGTTTTACATACTTCATCAGATATGAAGGGACATGCTCTTTGTGCTACTTCAGGTCTTGGATCAGGGAGATGGATTCTAGATTTAGGAGCATCTCATCATATGGCATCTTCACAGTCTATGATCACTTCCTTTGAGCCTTGCACTATGTCTCCTATTTTGATGGGAAATAATATGTACATGAGTGTTACAGGGAAGGGGTCTATTAGTTTTGGGGACAACACCTTCCAGGGTGTCTTGTGTGTTCCTCTCTTGACAAAAAACCTTCTTTCCATCTATCAGATCACACATGGAGGCAATGGGAGATATGTGGAGTTCACACCTGATTTTTTTATCATTAGAGACTTGGAGAGTAGAGCAGTTATTGCTACTAGGGTGGTGGATCACTCATCTCGGTTATATTTCTTTACCAATTTTGCTACTGATGGTGCTTCTATTCCTACAACTGTTCATCACACTTCTAGTGTGAATCATCATTCAGAGGATACATTTGGCTTCTTGAACATTGGTGTTATCACTTCAAATCTAGTTCTTGAGCCTTTCGTTCCACCTACTATTGTAGTTGCTGATACTTCTATGACTACAGATGTGGTTTCTTCTGTTTCAATGCAACAGGACATTGTTGATCATTCATCTTTGGAGGTTCCTATTTAGTCTTCACCTACTTTTACTTCTTCATTTGTTGAGGTCACACCTATTTCTGTGGAGACATCTTGGGCTACACGTACTTCACCTTCAGAGATTGCATTCATTAGGCCTCCTCCCTCTCACTTCCTTCAGGAGATGTAGTTTCTTCAGTTTTTTTGGAGCTACTTCATTCTGGGGGGGCTATGTGGTCTCTTCATTCCTCTCTTATGGGGGGGTTCATTCATGTATCTTTGTGATGGATGGTGTCCTTGGGGGGTCTTATGGAGTCCTCCATATTTCATCACTTAGTTGTTTTTAGCATTCTATTTTGGGGAGAAGTTTTGTTCCATGTGCTTTTCTCCTTTACCCCATTTGATTTAGTGTGCATTGCATTTGTAAATGGGTACCTGATCAAGCCTTGTTGCTCATACTCATATTTTGCATAATAATTTGATTCTCCCTAAGTTACACTTATGGGGGGTGTTGGTGTAATTAATTATTTAATTACACTTTCATAAGTTTACTTAGGCATTATTTTCATTCCTAGGTTGCATTTAGTTATCTTTATCTAGTTGAGCTATTTTTTTCTCAAGTTACATTTAGGGTTGTGCATGTCTTTATTTTTTGCATGCTTTCCTTTTCAAAGGTTTTTGTATCATTTGTAAAACAATTACAATCAATAATCAATTCTGGTTTTTCTTGCACATTCTTGCTTGAGGGTTTACAAAACATCTTCTTTTGTTTTGGATATCTGTTACACATGATAGGTGATTGCATGCAGGTGATTCTTGGGGACTATGTAGTTGGTTTTTCAACTTCTACAGAAAAAACAAAGCATGAAACCTCAACCATAGAATAAAGAGGTCCTGCATGGCAACCAAAGATGTAAACATATCCAAACCACATGAATATAACCATCCTCTATTAATGAAACCTCACTACATAGAAGTAGAATCCAAGAATCCATCCATGACACCAAAAGACACTACAGAAGATCATCCACCATCAAATGTTGAATCCACATCACTACCAACAAGTCCCACTAAAAAGTGATACCGAGTCACACATGGAATCATGACAACCATCCTCTCCATGAAGATCATCTAGGTCTACACACACAACTAAAATGTTAGTAACTGTTAACCATCCAAATTTGCACCCCTTCCAAGTTGTAGAAACTCAACAAATTTGGAGCAACATGGGACTACTTTCAGGCCGTGGGTATCCTATTGTGAAACTAGACCTCTCCAAATTATGGGTTGGCTCCCCTTTTGGTGTCACCTAAACTATTCCTTGCTAGGAAAATGGGAGAAATAAACATGACAAGAAAAACTAAACCCCTATGGTGATGCACCTAATGTTATTTCCCAGAACCTATACTTTTTTTTTTACACATAGTTTCATCAAAAGCTCAGCTTAACTTGACACAACTTAGATATTTTAATATATTAATGCATAAGTGTTTTGTAAGGAGGATTGGTTCTCTTAACACTTTTAAAGGAAAGGAATTCTTTCACAACTAAAATATCCATTTGACCCATCACACAACTTACAACCTGCATAAATATATATTTATTCTACCTAAAGGTGCTAAAATGAGACAAGCATTGAAGGAGTTACCAAAAATCACAAGAACATTCATCAATCACCACACTATACTAAATTAAATAACTTCTAAGAAGGTAAAACACTGAATTTCATTAATAAAAATGGTGTTACATACTACTGTATATGTCTGGTACTGAGTTACAATGTAGTCTCCTACTTGAAAAATCTCCAAGATAAGCTACAATGCCTGCAGAAAGAAAGAAAGAACTTCCTAAAGCTTAAGTTTGAAGATACTTAAGCAATTTTGAAAACCCTGCCCCACTGTGCTCTCTAGGGGACTTGGGCTCGGTCCGTCGCTGAGGATGCTTCTACAGACTAATATTCAGCAGGCGGGGCCACCGATTTTCATGCTGGGCTCTTCCCGGTTCGCTCGCCGTTACTAGGGGAATCCTGGTAAGTTTCTTTTCCTCCACTTAGTGATATGCTTAAACTCAGCAGGTATTCACGCCTAACCTGGGGGCGCGACAGGGACCTGGCATGCCCGCACAATGGCAGGCCACTGCATCCCAACTAAAGTTCCAACACTTGGCCTCGTCTGCCCCGCGCCGACCCACATCATAGGCCACCGCTCATCGCGACAAGGCGACGGACCTCGTGCTCATTTCAGTCGACCGCACCTCTAGTGGGCACGGACGACCATCTCCGCTCCTCCGTTCGAGAGGGAAATTTTGAAGTGTGACACCCAAGCAGACGTGCCCTCGGCCGAAGCCTTGGGTGCAACTTGCATTCAAAGACTCGATGATTAACGGGATTCTGCAATTCACACTAAGTATCGCATTTCGCTACATTCTTCATCGTGGCGAGAGCCAAGATATCTGTTGCCGAGAGTCGTGTTTTAATTTTCATACTTTCTGGCGACCAAAATGCTCAAGGCATTTGAGCCGCGCTCCAATCTTTGGATTTCTAGGTGCGGGTCGCACCGATGTGTAGGGTGTTGACATAGTCGATCCACCAACGCCCCCGAGGTCGAGAGGCAATGCCTCTCTCAAAGGGGCCGTTGGGGAATGACGTGTCCCCTCCCCATCGCATCGCTTAAGTGGACGCCGCTTGGAGAGGACCGCATGGCTAAACGAGGGGTCCTGCCCCGCAAAATCTCGCGAGTGCACTCGTCCGCAGCAGAGTACTCACTAACCGACATACTGTCCCCTAGGCGATGCAACGGGGGGTTGCGGCAGTCCCAACTTGCCATCGTTGAGGCGACGGATCCCTGGCACAGCGTTGCGCACACAGCCGGGGCACGCGACTTTGGCGTGGGAGAGACTCAAGCCTCTTCTGATTGCAACAGGGCAGGACCCCCCGGCGATGCACATCACCGAGATGCACCCGTTACAATCAAAATTGGACCCTAGGGCTCTCCACACCGAGGCACACGCACCCGACCATAGCCTTCGATCTCCTCGAACCGACAACGCAGAACACGCGGACGAAGTTCGCCTGTCCACGCACCGTCGAGAGCGAGGGTCGGGAAAGGAACAAGCCCGACATGCCAGACTTGCCTCCTCCCCTACATGATTCAAGGGCCCCATCCGACAATGATCCTACCGCAAGTTCACCTACGGTAACCTTGTTACGACTTCTCCTTCATCTAAATGATAAGGTTCAATGAACTTCTCGCGATGTCACTGACAGGAACCGCCATCGTCGGCGCGATCCGAACACTTCACCGGATCATTCAATCGGTAGGAGTGACAGGTGGTGTGTACAAAGGGTAGGGACGTAGTCAACGTTAGCTGATGACTCGCGCTTACTAGGAATTCCTCTTTGAAGATCAATAATTGCAATGGTCTATCCCCATCATGATGCAATTTGGCAAGATTTCCCGAACCTTTCGATCCAAGGAGAAAAACTTGTTGGTTGCATCAGTGTAGTGCGCGTGCGGCCCAGAACATCTAAGGGCATCACAGACCTGTTATTGCCTCAAACTTCCATGGCCTAGGAGGCCATAGTCCCTCTAAGAAGCTGGCTACGAAGGGGAACCTCCGCGTAGCTAGTTAGCAGGCTGAGGTCTCATTCATTAACGGAATTAACCAGACAAAATCGCTCCACCAACTAAGAACGGCCATGCACCACCACCCATAGAATCAAGAAAGAGCTCTCAATCTGTCAATCCTTACTATGTCTGGACCTGGTAAGTTTCCCCGTGTTGAGTCAAATTAAGCCGCAGGCTCCACTCCTGGTGGTGCCCTTCCGACAATTCCTTTAAGTTTCAGCCTTGCGACCATACTCCCCCCGGAACCCAAACACTCTGATTTCTCAGAAGGTGCTGGCGGAGTCCTTAGAGCAACATCCGCCGATCCCTGGTCGGCATCGTTTATGGTTGAGACTAGGATGATATCTGATCGTCTTCGAGCCCCCAACTTTCGTTCTTGATTAATGAAAACATCCTTGGCAAATGCTTTCGCAGTGGTTCATCTTCCATAAATCCAAGAATTTCACCTCTGACAATGAAATACGAATGCCCCCGACAGTCCCTATTAATCATTACTCTGATCCCGAAGACCAACGGAACAGGACCAGACTCCTATCACGTTATTCCATGCTAATGTATTTAGAGCGTAGGCTTGCTTTGAGCACTCTAATTTTTTCAAAGTAATAGCGCCGGAATCGCGACCCAACCAATTAAGGCCAGGAACCCACCACCGGTAGAAGGGACATGAGGGCCAGTGCACACTGAGTAGGCGGACCGACCGTGACAACCCAAGGTCCAACTACGAGCTTTTTAACTGCAACAACTTAAATATACGCTATTGGAGCTGGAATTACCGTGGCTGCTGGCACCGGACTTTCCCTCCAATGGATCCTCGTTAAGGGATTTAGATTGTACTCATTCCAATTACCAGACTCGATGAGCCCAGTATTTTTATTTATTGTCACTACCTCCCCGTGTCAGGATTGGGTAATTTGTGCGCCTGCTGCCTTCCTTGGATGTGGTAGCCATTTCTCAGGCTCCCTCTCCGAAATCGAACCCTAATTCTCCATCACCCGTCACCACCATGGTAGGCCTCTATCCTACCATCGAAAGTTGATACGGCAGAAATTTGAATGAAGCGTTGCCGGCACAAAGGCCGTGCGATCCATCGAGTTATCATGAATCGTCAGAGTAGTGGGCGAGCCCGCGCCGACCTTTTATCTAATAAATGCATCCCTTCCAAGAGTCAGGATTTGGTGCATGTATTAGCTCTAGAATTACTATGGTTATCCGAGTAGCAAAGTACCATCAAAGAAACTATAACTGATTTAATGAGCCATTCGCAGTTTCACAGTCTGAAATAGTTCATACTTAGACAAGCATGGCTTAATCTTTGAGACAAGCATATGACTACTAGTAGGATCGACCAGGTAGCTTCCAGCCACGGACGGGCCGCCGCGGGCCTACTAGAGGCAGCGTGCGGACCCGCCCACATGGGAAACCCAAAAGGTAAGCATCGGTTCATCCTCGCAATCGAACAAAATCCACTCGCAGCTCTAAAGAGGCGGGATGCCCCTGCACGAGAAAATCATCTAAGCAAAATTCGGAGAGTGACGGCATGGAGCTTCGGTTCACAGGCACCTGAGAAGAACATCCCATAAGGAGCCCTTTACCCGAAACTCTCCAAGACGCCCCTACTCGCGAAAGGCGGGTCTACAGAGAGTGTAGTCCATCTAGAACCTTTTGGTCAAATGCAACATAAAGAAAAAAAAAGAACCTTCCAAAACTCCTCCAAAATGCCATCCAAATGTAGAAAAGTCAAGCCAAGACCCAATTCATGCCAAAAGCATGACAAAATTGCCTCCAAAAGGTCCATTCCCTCTAAAAACAGTCAAAGATGACCCACAAACCAATCCCACATGTTGGTCAATATTTCAAATTCTCCACATGCCTCCAAATTGTTCCGACTCACACTTTTAGTGTGTTTTCAAAGCACAGGACTCAACTAAACCTCCTTTGACTAGATCTTAAAAGCACATGTTCTTTTGCATTAAAAAAAATAGCATTTAATTAAATGGCTTATAATTACACCATTTAACTAAATGCTTTATATTTTAAAGTGAATTCAAAAAGAAAAAAAAGGCTCAAACGATTGCTTCCACCACACCTATACGCTTGCAAAGCATAAAGACTTAACTAGAAACCCTATATGCTTACACATACACCATATCTCCCTTTTTCTTGCTAAACAACATAATTAAAATCATTTACAAAAAATCATTTTAACTATATTTTACATTATAATTCTATGATTCGACCAAATGAGTCAATGCAAAATCTAAAGTGTTAAAAAAAATTCACACCTAGCATATATAAGGGGCTTTTAAATCACCTAAGGCATGAAACCCATAGGCATATTAGTTGTTGCATAATTTTTGTAAAAGATGGACAAAAAGAACCTATCTCCAATCGGCCCAAACTTTAGGGTTCAAAACCCTAACGACAAAAAGCAACCAAAAAAAATTGTAAAGGAATTTCATTTTTTAATTCGAGCCTTCAGGAAGCTCATTCCTGCTGACATAGGCTTTTGACAGCGCTGCCAAGGTATCTGTGACTGGAGATGCATCTGGAGGTTATGTGAACGATTTCATGGTGGATTCTGTGTGAAAGTCTTTCGTAACTAAGAAAGGTAAGTTTTCCCTACAAAAAACTCACAATCTTTTCTCATATATTTTAGATACAAATGCTCGTTATGAGCCTTGTAGCCATCAAAATAAACTGAAAAATATTTCTTCTCAATGAGTTTCTTGATAACCTCTCAACTTTTAAATGAGACTCCTACTTCATTTCTTAAAGGAATAAGATAAAAATATTTCTTTCTCTGTGCATTTCTCATGGAATTTTCCTATTTTTAGAATGGAAATCCCTTTTATGTGCTTTCTGTAAGAATCTCCTATCTTTCATGACCACGGCCTCATCTATTTGCAGAAATTTGATCTTTTCACTGTAGATTTTGAAATATATGGGTATCTTTGTTTTTCTATTTTTGATACCATGTGATAGCAGCCATTTATGTCATAATCCCATTTGCTACGAAAAAAATCATGCAATATTATAATATGAATGAGATTTCATGCGAGAGTGATCAGTTGAAACAAGAGCTATCTCAGTCAACTTTTCCACAAAACAATGCTACCATGTGAAGAAAAAATAGTCTGCAAAATGAATTAGTGATTTTGCACAAAAAATTCAATTCCTTGCCCCAACCAACCTCAAGGAATAATGTTTTGGATGCCTCTTTTTTTCTAAACAAATCTTGCACCAAGTTTTGGAAATTAAATCTACTTAAGAACAAGTAGTGAAAAGAGCCTCAATTTTATTACCTTTCAGTTGTATTTTTGCATCAAACAACTTGGTAGGTTTGTCCTCATCTTGAGCATCATCACAAACCATATTTGTACCATAGACTGCCATTGCATTGAACTTTATCTCTGCTCTGGTATGACTATCATATGTGACAATGTTCTTTTGTGATTGCTCCTGTATTTGAAATTTCACTATCTTTACGCATTGCTAATGTTCTTGATGGTAAAACATTGCTTTTCTCATCGTAATCTACTCTGCACCTTTTCTCAAATTTAAGAATTTGTATGATCCAAAGAAATTATTATGGTTCTATTTCTTTTCATTTGGTTGTGGTGCTTTGATCCATATTATCTTTGAAATGTTGAGTTGATGACTATTCTCTTCTTTGCCACATGCATGATTGCTCTCCCTACAAGGATTGCTACCTTTCATGAAAAGAATCTTCCCTTGGATGAAATGTTTGTCATTCACTTTGTTTGGTTGTAAAATTAGTCATCTTCAAGATGGTTCTTCCTCATATTTAACACAATCCAAAACACTGGTTCTTGGTAATTATTTTGAGGGTTTGGAACCCCAAAACTTTCTACTCCTTTACCCTTATAAGTGTGATGCAGCCATGGTAGGAGGGTCCTCAAGGAGAACAATTTGGACCGTGTAGCACAAGTAACACAATGAAAGCAACACAAAATATGGAGGAAAATGCAAGTGCAAATATTCTCATTAACAAAAATCTCAAATAAATTTGACTGGCAACATTCGGGCTTACATATTTGGCTCACAGGCCTGATATAACATGTCCTAATTACAACATTCCAATATGCTCCTATATGTGAGCTGAAATCTTACAATTAATATCAACCTTTATCTACTCAATCAACTACTACTTGACTACTGCCATTTTAATGATTAGTTACAAGCTTTATATCATATCCATGATTCTGAAAACATCCACGTCGGCCAAAGATCAACACATTCTCCAAGGAAAGAAAATGTAATGTGTGCATGAATAGGTCGGCCTCAAATTTGAATTACTCCATCAAGAGGTGCATAGAATGAAGTGTGGACCTATAATTAAGGTCGAGGACACTCCATGGAATAATTAAACTCACCCATTAAGATCCACAAGTCACGGGGATGATCCACAACAATCGAACTGGCCGAAAAGTTTGAAATTATTCTGGTGTCGGTTCAAGAAACTGCCATGAACTCTAGAAGCGATAACTTGCTAGAAAGAGATCCAATCATGCTCAAATATTGGAATAAGGGAAATGAACATGTCCATGATGTACACAAGGATCTACAGGGTCTGGTGAGAAAATATGATGAGTCCACCAACATGAACTAAGCAAGAACAAGATAAGAACAAAACTGAAAGAAAAATATTTTTGGTTGATGCAAGATTGCCAACAACCAAGGATGCTCCTACATCAAAGTGATTTGAATTTTTGGTTATTGATGAACAAGGAAATAAATCTGGCTATCCATCATTAAGTTTTTGAAATGGATACCTCCCCAACATAGAAACTGCTCCATGCAACTCCTCTTAGAATCACAGAGGTGTCAACTAGCAAGGTTTGCTCACTCAAAGTTGAACCTTTCTAAGGCAACGAAAGCACTAAATTCATCACTGCTTCTACACCCTACAAGTCTAATACTATCATGTCGATGTAAAAGGTATTATATAGAAAAATAAAAAATACCATTCACCATTGCTCCACTTGGTAACTTGCTATTGAGGTTACCTTTTGACTTCTTAAACAAAATGTTTGTCATTTATGACAATGATGAATACTTATCTCAATGAGATCAAATGGTTGTCTGTATTTTGTCACTATCTTCATTCTCATGAGAATGACTGTCATTCAATCTGTGACCTTTATACTCTCTTGGTAAGATAAAGTATGCTTTTTATACTTCTCAGAGATGGGTTGTTGGGACTAGGCTCAAAGCTTGAGTTGCTTCTATATTGGCCAAAACTATGCACATCAAAGTTTTTGCTGCACACATATGACTGTCCACTACAAAACATGCCTTCATAAAATGAAATTTTCTACAATATAACTCATTGTCCAACATTCTCTTATTGAGTTCTCATGCATACTCAATGCATTATCTATCCTCCACAATTTGGGAGATCAATAAATCTTGTCAAAATGCATTATTTCTCTCCATCAGTGCATATTGAACTGTTCTCCTAACATTGAATATAAATTGCTTTTGTGTGTTACTTTTTCTCTGTCCACTAAAAAAGTGTTGTATCTTCTCCTTTCATGACAATGTAGTTGAATTCTATGGTGATAATGTCCTTGTATTCATGGTTTATTCCACAAGAAGCTTAGTTACATACATGACTATCATTAAGGTCATTGTATTTTCATAAGCTTATAGCTTCTTCACTATCCCATGAATTCTTCTTTATCATTGTCAAGTAACACTTATAAATTGCCATTTGCTGCCCCATCTATGATGATTGCACTTCTTCCTTGTATCCAAGACCACTGCCACCTAAAAGAATTGCATTTTCTATCTTTTGATGCATGAATGATGACAGTTATCCCTCTTGGTCTCCAAAAAATCACTTGACAATGATGACTGTTGTAATCTCTTAGATCTGTCTTACATGACCTTCAAGCTGTCCCATGAATGCTTTTGCAAAATTCTATGATGATCCCTCCTACTAATTTGTTTGATGATTATCTCTCCAATGCAATGCTATTGTTTATTTATGGATGCATAATTGAACTTGATGCATCTGTTTCACCATTATCACATAACTCATCTATTTCTTGGGAAGAGACAATATGTTTTCCTCCTATTTTAAAATGTAATGACTGCCCCTTGAAAATGATGACAATGAAATACAACTCACATCATTATCAAAATGGACTTTAGATCCACTTAAGAAGATTGAAAGACATATCCAACAGAGTAAGATTTCCAAGCAGCCTATTGTTTGATTCATTGTGAAAGATGAAGAGTAACCTTCTTGATAATTCACACCATTTTGTTGCATCTTTTGAATCTGATAATGAAAGTTGATCAACTGGCATGATTCCATATTGATTTAATGCATCAAGAATAGGTTTATCACTGATTTGATCAAGTTTCTCAATTTCCTATCCCTCCTAAAACACAAGATGGTAGCATGTTGGGTTCAACCCTCATGGGAGCCACATTTTACTCCACATGTTGTAATCAACTGAATCAAAAATAGTAACAAATATTTTTCTTATATCTGCACAAGGAACAAACAAGTTAGATAAACAAAGCATATGATAGATGTGTTTGATTACTCTCATTTTTTTCTTGGACACTTATGGTATGTTATTTATTTTAATGCTTATGGACATCCGATTATATGTTTATGGATGTTTTTTGCACATATTCTGATTAGTGACCTTTCATTGCTTCTAACAATACTCTTTTAACAAATGCAGGGAACCTAGGAGTAGCAAGGAGAGTGTCAAACATAAGCAACACAAGCAGGGAAGACTGAAGGCAATGCAGGACAAGGCATACATGATTCATCATTTTAGGAAATGACGGGTCCCTCTTCATTTTATGTGCATTTCTTTTTCTTTTATCTATAAGTGTATAGTATTTTCTTCATAAGCATTAGAATAGTCAATCCCTCGGCTTGTGAGGGACATTATACACTTATGATCATCAATAAAGATTACATTTACAATAAAATGTTGAATCTCTTTCTTATTGTATGCAATTGTGCAATTGTAATAATGCAATATTTTGACAATCTCTTTTATGCACATTGATAAAATTTAGCAAAAAGTGATATGTATCTTTTAAATTTTAAAAGCAAACACAATCATAAGTCTACCTAATTTAGCTAGAAGAAAAATTAGGTAATAGTAACATAACAAGTAGAACCAAAATCTCCAAGCCAAGAAGATACCTACAACCACCAAACCATCATAAACATATCCATCATCGCCAATCCATCATTGTCAAAAGCTCCCACTAAAAAGTGTAATCAAGCTATCCATAACATCATGATAACAATCTCCTCATAAAGATCAACCAAAAGGACCTCATAGAATCAAAGAACTCAAATGAAACAAGAGCTCCAAAAAGGAAAAGTAAAACCATGATCCTCATACCAAGAAGATACACCGCCACAACCTAAAACATGATCCAATCCAACACCACAAACAATGCACCTCCATAAACCATCATGACATGCCAAAGTCTCTAAAGCACAAGAAACATCCATGACACCATGATCACCACCAAATGTACCAACAAATCAACCCAACTGTGTCCCACATATCTGCATAACATATTCAACCTCATGGGTATCACATCATGACTGTACCTGGTAATACCATCTCACCTCCTCAATATGACAACAAAACCAACAAACCAAGTGACTAAACCAAGCCACCAAAACTGAACATGCATCAAAACTGAAATATCTATGGGCATAGACAATCCATATCCAAGTCATAAATGCAACATGTAAGTATAGACCACCTACAACATTGCAAAACTTGTAGATACAACAATGCAACATACAAATCTGACCAAATACTGATAACCATTTCAAAAAAAAGAGAATAATCTGAGATGTACAACTGAGTATACAATGAATCCAACATTAATTCTCCAAGATCCGATCATCTGTAATCTCATAGTATCACCATAGTCAAAGTAACCCATAAACAACTTAGATAAATAAAATAGCAAATAAACCATACCAAAATAACTCCAAACCTGATCCACTGTGTAGTGCTCTGAACAAGCTTTTTGTCAACTATTCGAAGTCCAAAATCTAACTTCATATGCACCCGATATCACCTCTCGAAGCTCAAATAGAAAACCTAACTTTGACCAAGAAAAACACTATCAAAGCTATAAAATATCATAAAATCAATATCACCATAGTGTAGATCACTGAGTCAGCTTTCCAATGAGTCCAAGAAGTCAAAAAATGGAGCACTTGGGCGAAATTTATGCCCTTTGGAAGTAAAAATGCAGTTTGAACTCAAGGCAAAAAAAAATTAGCCACCCTTGGGGGCTAGGTGGCGGCCCCACCTGGGTGGCACTGCTTAGACTAGTTGTGGACCTGAATAAGTATTCATTTCAATTAAATTTTCCATACTAAAAGAAAATTTATGTCAGCCCCTTTGGAATAAAACATTGGCAGTTTTGATTAATATAGGCAGAAATATTTAATGATAATTTTTTTTGTTTTTAAAAATTCAAAAGCCTTTTAAAAACGTGTTGGCGGTTTGAATGGGCCTGCCGGTCGGCTGGTACTATCAGCCCCATGAGACTCTACTGGCAGTACCAACAGTAATGTCGGCCACCGCAGAGCCGACAGTATTGATAGTATCATCAGTACTCTACAGGCATGGTACGAGGTGGGGTCGGACCCCTAATCGCCCACCCCCACTGCCCCCCCACTTTGATTTTATTTTTATTATTTTTTTAGACTTTTTCAATTGTTATTTTCACCGATAAATTTTTTAATTTCTTTTTTTTTTTGGATTTTTAATTTCTCTAAAGATCCGTACGACCTGCAAATAGGGCCTTTCACAAAAAAAAATTGCAATTTTTTCCAATAACAAAAATAGGTCAAATTATATATCAAAATTCGTCTCTCGACCAATCCAAATCCAATTATGAGGTCTATTTTGTTCCAAGAGGTCTTCTATAAATTTTCCCCCACAAAACCCCCATTTGAATACATAGCCATAAAACCCCTTTCACCCAAAATTTCTCACACCCCAAATCTACAGACAACCCATAAAAAAAACAAACCCAAAACCCTCAAATCTGTAATAAGCAACCTGAAAAACCCTCATATCTTGCCATGCCTTTCATTCTCTCATGCAATACATAGATTCAAACTCAAACGAGATTTTTCTCAAACAAGGGTTATACAACCACAACCATGGCTCTGATACCACTTGTTGGAAATTTGCAGCCATTTAGAAACAATTTCCACATAACCCAAAAGAGAAATCTATGCAACTAAGTATTTAGAATCCACATGCAAGAGAATAAACAACATACCCATGAAAAAATGACACAAGATATACCTTGGGAAAACCCTTAAGAGGGAGAAAACCTAGCCTCTGCAAGCATCCATCTCTCATGTATTATTTAGAAATAAGATTACAATACATCTTCAGAGTCTCCATGAACACCATTGAAGCATCAAGCCCTCTCCAAGCAATCCATGTGAACAACCATGTAACCACACATCCCATGACATGCTTCAAACCCTCAAAAATGCTAACCAAAGCTTACATGCAAACTTTTCTGAACATAAACAACTACCCTTGTGGTTTCTTTTATAGAAATAAGCTCCCACAAAACCACCAAGTGGTATTTCAAAAAACCATGTGACTAAAACCATGAGATTACAAAACCATGTCCCCATATTTAATATTGGGTACTTTATTTATTTATTTTCCCTAATATTAAATAATTACATTTTAGCAACTTAACTTATGTCCCAATGTTACATGCAACATAAAGTGGCCCCAAGAATAATAACAATTAAATATATTATGCAAGGTGAACAACACATTTTCCTAACAATTGGAAGTCTTGCAACATGAGCATGAAGTATGGATGGTTGTGTTGGTTGTTTCTATGTTTTCATTGATGTCAACATGGTGATAACTATATGGGAAGTCTTCTTGGTTTACCAAAATTTGTTCTCTACTGCTAATACCCTTTTGTGATGGATCAGTGTGTTGGTATTTGAGTCTGAAATTCACCACAAGATCTGATATGACTCTAATCTCTTAACCATGTTTTCTTGACTCATTCAAACAACTATATCCTAGATCTTGAGACGTTTTTTTTGTGAGAAAAAAATTATCTCTAACAAATTCAAACTCTGTATCTTACTATTGTTTTGTGTGTGGCACACTGTGTGGGAGACTCCGCATTCTACTAAGGTGAACATTCTTATGCTGCAATTTTTTTGATAGTCTCTATGTTGGTAGTATGATGGGAAATTAATGTGTTCTCAGATCCGGAATGTGTTTGATTTGAGGATTATTTGTTGGTTTGGAGAGTTGTGTTCTAGTCTTGGCCGACTCAATGTATGCAATTTATTATGAAGACTAGTTATGTTTTATGGATGTTAGCTGACTTGGCATAATGCACTATGTGGAAAAAATGTTTAAATCTTATATGGTGCTGATGAAGGTTTTGATTATTTTTGTGTTCATCTAATTAGGCTGACCTAATTGATGATCAAGATATACTTGTATATATATAAGATGTTTTGAGGAATGAGAAGTGTATAAGAAGTGGGGAAGACACACATGAGTAGTGAATGTGTAATGAGCAATAAGTGTGAGTGCGAAAAGGATTAAGAGGTGTGTGAAGATCTGAGCCGAAATGCTTTATCAGTTGTGATTAGTGCAGCTTTGTTGAGTGACTGTTGTGTGAGGAATTGCTTCATATTCTGAGCTTCAATGGAACTGAATCCTGCACATTGAAGGTGTATCCTATCAGTTCAATCTTTTGGCAGTGACCCACTATCATTGTATCTTGGTGGTTAGCCATCTTTTGTACTCAAGCAGTGAGCATTTTAAGGACAATGAGTCTTGGTAGTGAGCCCCACAATATTTTTTATTTGGATAAATATATTGTGAGTTAACCCTCACCGTGGTTTTTCCCATTTTGGGTTTTCCACAAAAAAATCTTGGTGTTCATGTGTATGGTTGCATTGAATTGTTCCTATGTTCTCTCTAGCTGATTCAATTAGAATTGTGATAATGTTTAAGTGGATTTTATTATGGTTTTATGGAATACTGATTCACCCCCCCCTCTCAGTATTCTAGATGTTCAACACAAAGAATGTATTCTAGAGGCCAAAACATGCACATGTACGACCCACCAAAAAAGTAGAAAATTATTAAAGTATTTTTCAAAATGCTTTTGTGTACTATTAGCAAGAATGAGGTGAAAATTATAGATTTGAACTTGATTTTCTTGAGGGTTAAGTTTATACCCCAATATTAATGATAAGAGGAAGGTCAAGGATTTATGTGGTAAGTTACAAAAGGTTTTTAAATGGGATATAATAGTTAAAACTGAATAATTCTACACATACACACATACATCATACAACATAACTTATTACACATCCATTGTATTAACCTATAGTATATCATATTCTCATATCTCATCATATATAATATAATATAATATAATATAATTTCACTTACGCGTTAGTCTTCCTTCATATATTTCATAATCATTCTTATTTCACTTTCATCTATATCATGTATTACTCTAACTCATATATCTTTCTTGTATCTCCTAGTCCTACTTATATCTAAGTATGACTATACAAAGGATTGTGTCTCTTATAGTTGATATTTACTTTGGATGATCTAGTAATTGATTGAGTATGCCACTTTCCCTTTGTAGTGGATTTATCTTGTTGTAGAGTTGGCTCTATCTTGCCAACATCATCTCTCCTTTGAAATAATGTCTTGTCCTCAAGATATCCTAGCTTTTTATTGACCAAGACACCCAAATCTACCAAATTTTGTGTCACTTCTGCCAACATTATATGATTTTTTTGTTCAAGGAAAAATATTCTCATGGATCCCCTTAACCTATGTGAAGGTGTTATATCATTATATTTTTGCTTATTGTAACAACTAGGTCTACCAATTTAACTACATTAGTGTATTCTCTTCTTCCCTTGCATTAGCCAATATTTATATTTCGTTTACCACTTTCTTGTTGGTGTCAATAAATGTCTTGTACCTAGCTAATTCATTCACTAGGTAATTAGGGGACATATTCACATGTTAAGTTTACTTAGGATATAAGATTCTTTCTAGAAGTCTTAGTTGGCTCTTCTAGAACTTATCTTATCTAGCTAGTAATGCTTGATTCCTAGGTAGTTAGTTTGTTAGTTGTCTCATGTAATAGGATTAAGACACTTGTCATGATCTTTTCTAATCCTACATCTCTACATTGCCTTTATAAGCAAGGCATCCCATGTAAATTTGCATTCAAGTTGAATTCAATCATATTCAACCATTATTCAATCTTGCATTGTTGAAGCAAGATTTCTTGCCATTCTCTCTCTTGTGGAAGTTGTTTTGGTCTAGCAACTATGTCACCATTTACTCCCACATGGTATTAGAGCTCTCCAGGTATTGCAGATTCCTTCTTAGATTTGAGGGTTTCATATTGTCTTGAAGTTTTTTGTTAGGTGCATATTGGGGTTTCAAGGACCTCACGGTTGAGATCAGGTGGTCGCACAGACAAATTTTGACTGTAAATTTGTCCATTTTGGGTAAAGTTGGTTTTGAGGCAAAAAAAATTGCCCAGGAAGGTTGTACGGCCCACCCAGGCGGTATAATTTTTTCTATTTTCACACAAAAAAATGTAAAATATTTTTCTGTGGTATTTTCATAAATTTTTGGGGCAAAATTTTTTTAGTATCGGGCAAAGATTATTGAAATTACGGACTAAAGTTTTTTTGTGGGGTTTTATTAAAAATTTGGGGTTCATATATTGTTCGACATATGCTAAGATTCTCTACAAATTTAGTACCTACCTCATTCCTGGCGTATTGACTGTCATATCATCAGCATCATCGACTGTCATAGTCAAAAGGTACCTATTTTTTTCTGCGACGAAGTACTCTTTTCTCGGCTGGTACACAGGGGTTTAATAAAAGTTTGTTTTAATTTATTTCACATCATCATCCCACACTCGTCACATCGCCGACCATTTTCAAACTATAGTATGAAAATTTCTTCTGTGCCTTTTCATTGGATCACCATATTCTTGAAAATTTTATCATCATTCAAGTTAATCGACAAGTGTATTTATTTCATGGTTGGGTCCTTCATCTACATCTAGGCTACACAAAATGAAAGGACAAGCACTCTTGGCCTTTGCAAGTCCTGAATCAAATAGATGGCTTCTTGATTCAGGGGCATCTCATCATATGACATCTTTTATGGATATGTTCTCTTCTTTTGAGCCTTGTAATTCACCTCATATATTGATGGGTAACAATACCTATATGAAGGCAAGTGGGAAGGGTTCTATTGATATGGGGGAAGGGACTTTCAATGATGTACTTTGTGTTCCTTCCTTGTCCATAAATCTCCTTTATGTTTATGAAATTACTCATGGGGGTCAAGGTAAAACAATTGAGTTCACTCTTGATAGGGTGTACATAAGGGACTTGGAGACTAGGAATATTGTTTCTATCGAGATGGTTGATCATTCATCTCATGTGTATTCCTTTTCATATTTTGCTTCAGAAGGTAATAATGTTCCTTTGACTGCATCACACACTCCATTGGGTGTGAACCATGTTTGTGAGGAGAAGTTTGGTCATCTACACCTTGGTATTCTAGAGACCAGTGCTGAGCTTTCTCCTCTGCCACCTCCTACTTCATCAGCCATCAGTACTTCTATTCAGTAGGATGATCATAGTCTTTCAGATCTTGCTTTGTGGGATGAGTATTTGATAGGTATCTCTAGATTATTTGTGGAGTATCATACTGCAGATTTGGGGGACACATCTGAGGGGATTTCATGGGCATCACTTCATCTTCCAAATTAATAGTACATTGATCGAAGCCAATACTTCATTGTTCATCCTTGCCCTGTAATAGCAAGAATTGAAATGTCACATCAAATTCACATGCATGCAACCAATTCATTGAAATAATCAAAACAAACATTAAATAGAATATTTTGAAATCACTGTTTGTTCTTGTTTCTTCATGTGAGGGTTCCTTGAAACTTTTGACCGTGTATGCTCCTTCTTCCCAATGTTAGATGTTGGGTTGGGAGGAACAACATCTTATGCTTTCATGGGTACAACTTCATCTCCCCAATGAAAAATACTCTACTCGGGGTCAACAATCACTTGTCGACCACCACTCTGTCATGTCATGTAAGTTAATGTTAAGTGAAACTTGTATGCATCAAAATAGAAAAAATGAGCCAACCAAAATTCAAAGTTAACAGTTTAATTCCACATTACCATTTCGTCCTTTCTCTTTTTCTCTTGCAATAACAATATTATTTTCCTTCTTTGCTCTTTGCTCTCCTTACTATTGTATAACACCATTTTCTCCTTCACCTTGTCCTTTCCTTCTTTAGGAAGTAGACAGAAGATTTTTTTACCATACTTTCTACAGACCCTTTAAATAGCATGCTTCTACTAGATATTATGTCGTAGCTTGAGTTGGTACGCCATATTATCCACCTTATTTTGAGGATAATTTTTCAATTTTTCAGGGGGAGGAGGGGCATTTTGGTTCCTCCCTGATGCAGGAGCATCCTTGGTTCTTGGAAATCTTGCATCAACCAAAAATATTTTCTATTAGTTTTTGTTCTTGTTCAGTCCTTATTCAATTCAAATTGGTGGATTCATCATATTTGCTCACTAGACCCAGCAGATCTATGTTTACATCATGGACATGTTCATTTTCCTTATTCCAATATTTGAGCGCGATTGGATCTTTTTCTGGCAAGTTATCACTTCCGGATTTAATGGCAGTTTCTTGAACCGACACCAATTTTTTTTTCTAAACTAACGACTAGTTTAATTGCTTGTAGCTCTTTCCCGTAACTTGCAGATCTCGATGGTGTGATTCAAATTGTTCCATGGAGTGTCCCTGACCTTAATTATTGTTCCACACTTCATCTTGTGCACCCGTCGAGGAGAAATTCAAATTTGAGGCTAACCTATTTCATGCATGCGTTACATTTTCTTTCATCGGAGATTGTAATGATCTTTGGCCGACGCAAAATATTTTGGATCTATGGATATGATATAAAACTTGTAATAGATCATTAGGATAGCAAAATTTGATTAAGAAGATTAAAGTAGATTCGATGTGTAATATTTTTGCTCGTGGTAAGGAGCATATAAGAATATTGTATTTTGAACATGTTGTATCAAGCCTGTGAGCCCAATCTGTAAACTCGGATGTTGTCAGCCGATTGTAACTGAGATTTCTAATAAATAGAATGTTTGAATTTTCATTTTCCTCCATATTCTGTGTTGCTTTTGTTGTGTGACTCTTGTTGCATGGTCTGAATTGTTCTCTTTGAGGACCCTCCTACCATGGCTATACCAGATTGGTATCAGAGCGAGGTTCATTCTGTGAGAGATCGTCACAATTTGCAGAGTCTTGTTGAATATTTTTTGTGGGGTGGCAGACTGAGGATCTAACCCGCAGCTAGAGAGGACTTGTGTAAAGACAATAGGAAGAAGAAATGGTAGAGGAAATGGTGAACGTGGAAATGCAAACCCAACTATGATGGAGATGTTGAGAGGAATTGCTGCTAGACTAGAAGCAGTCAAAATGACCCAGAGGAGAGGGTGACTAGTTGATGATGTGAGTGATGAAGAGGTAGAAGAACAAGAAGAGAGGTTCATAAGATCCCTAACTAGGTTAAATACTAGACCATAGTTTAATCCACCAGATTATATTGGTAAGTTGGATTCAGATGAATTGCTTGATTGGATAACGAAGATGGAAAAGTATTTTGATTTTGAAGGTACTGCCGAAGACAAGAAGGTGAAATTTTCTTGTACAAAGTTGAAAGGACATGCATCCCTTTGGTGGGAAAATTTGCAAACAAATAGGCAAAGAAGAGGAAAGGAGAAGATAAGATCATGGGATCAGATGGTGAATAAGTTGAAAATAAAGTTTATGCCTACAGACTATCAAATCAGTTTGTTCAAGAAGTTGCAAAATTTGAAGCAGAAGGAATCAAGTGTGACAGGGTATACTGAGGAGTTCTACAAGTTGAATATCAGATCCAGACATTCGGAGGATGAGGTCAAGCAAGTATCCAAATATGTGAATGGCTTGAGGTTGTCTATATAGGATGAAATTAGTTTGATCAAGTTGCAGAGTGTCGAAGAAGCATACCAATGTTCCCTAAAAGAAGAAGATAAGCTGAATAAAAGAAATGAGTAGAGGTAGAGAGGAAGAGGTGGAAGATTTCAGAAAGGAAGAAATTTTATGCGAGGAGGAAGAGGACCTTTTAAAGATTATAATAAAGATAAGAAAGTCAATAAGAATGATCATTTGTACCATAGAGGTGATGGAAATTCTTACCGAAGAGGAGGATATGGTGGTTACCAGAATGAGGGTTATAGAAAATTTGATAGAGGACAGGAGAGAAGAGTATTCAAGGGAACTTGTTTTAAGTGTGGTGGAGAAGGACATAGAGCATTTGAATGTAATCAGGGAGAGACAATCAGAAAGACAAAGAACAATAGAAGAATAACCTTTGTTGAAGAAGATCTTGTTGTATCATCTAATAAACTGGAAGAGGGAGAAGTGTTGGTGAATACAAGAGTATTATGTCAAAGTGAGATGGAATAGGAACCATTGCAGAGAAATAATTTGTTTCGGACCAGATACAAGGTAGTTGGTAAATGTTGTAGAGTGATTGTTGACAGTGGAAGCTCTGAAAACCTAGTTTCTGAAGCAATGGTGAAAAAATTGAAGCTAGAAAGATTGAAATACCTGAAGCCCTATCAGATAGCATGGATTCAAGATGAGCATAAGATACTAGTAAGTGAACAATGTTTGGTGAAATTGAAGATAGGAAATTATCATGATGAAGTTTTGTGTGATATCATGCCTATGGATGTATGCCATATTTTGTTGGGAAGACCTTGGTAGCATGATAGATAGGATGTTCATGATGGAAAGAACACATATACCATTGTTGCTAATGGGATGAAGTGGACTTTATTGCCATTGGAAGATGTTCCTAAAGTTGAGGTTTGTATGAGTGATATAATTTGTTTGGTTGATGGAAGGAGATTTTTGGATGGACTGAGACATGAGAACATGTGATATGCCTAGGTTCCTAAGAAATATGAAGACTTGATGCATGTAGAAGAACAACCAAAGGAGATAAAGGAGATGCTAGAAAAATATGAAGAGATCATTTCAGATAATGTACCTGATGGATTGCCACCTGTGAGGAGTATTAGTCATTGCATGGATCTGATTCCTGGAGCTAGTTTTCCTAATAAAGCAGCACACCAGATGACACCTACAGAGAATGAAGAGTTGAATAGACAAGTGCAAGAATTTTTGAGGAAGGGTTTGATCAAAGAAAGCTTAAGTCCTTGTGCAGTACTTGTTGTGTTAACACCTAAGAAGGATGGAGAATTGAGGATGTTTATAGACTCTAGAGCCATAAACAAAATCACAATGAAGTATAGGTTTCCTTTTCCCTAGATGGATGACATTATGGATTGTTTGAGTGGAGCTAAATACTTTACAAAGATAGATTTGAAGAGTAGATACCATCATATCAGAATCAGAGAAGGGGATGAGTGGAAGAAAAAATTTAAGACAAATGAAGGATTGTATGAGTGATTGGTGATGCATTTTGGACTAACAAATGCACCGAGTACTTTCATTAGGTTGATGAATGAGGTATTGAATAAATTCTTGGGTAAGTTTGTGATTATTTATTTGGATGACATCTTGATTTTCAGTAAGACTAGGGAAGAACATTTGTTGCATATAAGACAAGTTTTGTAGAGGTTGAGAGAAGAGAAGTTGTTGATAAACATTAAGAAGTGTAGTTTCATGAAGGAAGAATTGGTATATCTGGGATTTGTGATATCTAAGAATGTAGTATTGAAGATGGATCCAAAGAAGGTAAGAGAAATTGTTGAATGGCCTACACCAAAAAGCATTGGAGAGGTAAGATCATTTCATGGATTGGATAGTTTCTACTGAGAGTTCATTAGAAATTTTAGTTCTATTTGCAGTCCTATGACATAAACAATGAGGGGGGATAAGAAAGATTTTAGGTGGACATCTGGGGTAGATCGGGGTTTTGAATTGTTGAAATAGAAGGTTACTCATGAGAAACCTATGTTGGCTTTACCAGACTTTAGTAAGGTATCTCAGGTAGATTGTGATGCAAGTGGAAATGCAATTGGAGCAGTATTAAGTCAAGAAGGAAGACCAGTAGCTTATTTTTGTGAGAAATTGAATGATGCTAGGAGAAGATATTCAGTGTATGATCAGGAGTTTTATGCCATAGTTCAAGCCTTGAAGAAATGGAGACATTACTTGTTGTTTAAGGAGTTTGTGTTGTATATAGATCATTAAGCATTGCAGTATTTGAATGGTCAAGGTAAGTTGAATCAGAGACACGTGAGATGGGTGGAATTCTTGCAGAGCTATACTTTTTTTTTCAAACATAGGAGTGGAAAGTCAAATAGAGTTGTTGATGCTTTGAGTAGGAGAAGGAATTTATTGGCAAAGATGAGAGTGGAGGTATTAGGCTTTGATGAATTGAATAACTTGTATGAGGAAGACCCAAATTTTGCAGAACCTTGGAGAGCTTGTAAAGAACCAGTCCTAGAGGATAGGAGTCAATGGTTGGATTATTTCATTCAGATGGATATGTTGTTCAGAGGAATCAATTGTGTATACCTCGAAGTTCAATGAGGGATAGCTTGGTGAAAGAAAATAATAGTGGAGGATTGGCAAGAAAATTTGGAATTGATAAGACAATAGCATTGGTAAATGAGAATTACTTTTGGCCACAGATTCATAAGGATGTTAGGAAATTTGTGTAGAGTTGTAGAGTTTTTCAAGTTGAAAAAGGGAGTAGTTAGAATGTTGGATTGTATAAGCCTTTGATAGTTCCAGAGAGACCATGGGAGGATATCAGCATGGATTTCATACTTGGTTTTCCGAAGACACAAAGAGGTAATGATTCTATATTTGTGGTGGTGGATAGATTTTCTAAAATGACACATTTCATACCTTGTAAGAAGACAACAAATGCAGTACATGTAGTAGAATTGTTTTTCAAAGAAGTGGTCAGATTGCATGGATTACCTAGGAGTATTGTTTTAGACAAAGATATAAAGTTTGTTGGTTACTTTTGGAGGACACTTGGAAGAAGTTAAAGATAGATTTGAAGTTTAGTTCTACTTTTCACCCACAAATTGATGGACAGACAAAGGTAGTAAACAAGATTTTGGGGAATTTGCTAAGATGTTTGGTTGGAGAGAAGATTGGAAGTTGGGATTTAGTTCTTGCACAAGCAGAATTTGCTTACAATAATTCAGTGAACATGAGTACCAGAAAGAAACCTTTTGAGATTGTTACTAGAGTTCATCCTTGAGGTATATCAAAGTTGAGAGAAATTAGTAAGGAAGGTAAAAGGAGTGTAGAAGTAGAGGAATTTGTAGAACATATGGAGAAAGTGCATACTCAAGTAAAGCAGCGATTGGAAGATATGAATTAGAAGTATAAGGAACGAGCAGATGAAAAGAGGAGACATAAGGAGTTTGAAGTTGGAGATGAAGTGATGGTGTATTTGAGGAAGGAAAGATTTATAGTTGGAACGTACAATAAGCTCAAGATGAGGAAGTTTGGACCCTGTTAGATTTTGAAGAAATTTGATTCAGGAAATGCATATGAAGTGGAGTTACCGAATAACATGGGTATATCACCTATATTCGACATTAGAGATCTACATCAGTACCATGAAGTAGAATTCAATGAAGGAAGTAAAGAAAATTTGGAGAATCAGTTTCCTAAACAACAATTAGATGAGATTGAAGATATTTTGGATACAGAGATGGGAGGAAAACTCGTGAAAGACAGTACAAATAATATCTTGTGATGTGGAAAGGTAGACCAGTGGAGGAATCTTCTTGGATTTCTCAGGATGAAGTAGACTGTATTGGTTTTTCTTTAGCCCAAACAAAGTGAGGGACTCACTTTTCAAATAACCTCAGATGTTTGATGCAAGAGCATCCTTGGTTCTTGGCAATCTTGCATCAACCAATATTTTCTTTCAGTTTTTTGTTCTTGTTCAGTCCTTGTTCAGTTCAAATTGGTGGATTCATCATCTTTTCTCACCAAACCCAGTGGATCTATGTTTACATCATGGACATGTTCATTTTCCTTATTCCAAGATTTGAGCACAATTGGATCTTTTTACAGAAAGTTATCACTTTCGAATTTAATGACAATTTCTTGAACCGACACCAAAATAATTTTCTAAACTAACAACTAGTTTGATCACTTGTGGATCTTTCCCATAACTTGCGGATCTTGATGGTGTGATTCAAATTGTTTCGTGGAGTTTCCTCGACCTTAATTATTAGTCCACACTTCATCTTATGCACACACCGAGGAGAAATTCAAATTTGAGGCTGACCTATTTCATGCATGTGTTACTTTTTCTTTCATCGGAGATTGTAATGATCTTTGGCCAATGCGGAAGATTATGGATCCTCGAATATGATATAAAGCTTGTAATAGATCATTAGGATAGCAGAAGTTGATTAAGCAGATTAAGGTAGATTGGATGTGTAATATTTTTGCTCGTGGTAAGGAGCATATAAGAATATTGTATTTTGAACATATTGTATCAGGCCTGTGAGCCCAATCTATAAACCCGAATGTGTCTGGCCAATTGTAACTAATATTTCTGATAAATAGAATGTTTGAATCTGCATTTTCCTCCATATTCCATGTTGCTTTTGTTGTGTGACTTTTGTTGCATGGTCCAAATTTTTCTCTTTGAGGACCCTCCTATAGTGGTTGTACCTCTCCCCCCCCCTCTGACACACTTCGTGTTGAAAATTGAGGTAATTATGTAGCTTAATACTTTGTAAAACTATGAGATTGCTAATCTAATTTAAGTATTCTTTGTTACAAATTATTTGTGGATGATTATCTCTTTAGATTCATTTTACCATTTTTAGAAGTAGACATAAGGTTGTAGAAGAATAAGACTAGAAGATAGAAGTTACATAACATATACCATGGAGAAACCCTTTCGGGAAAAAACTCCACAAGGAATCAATGTATTATTTAATCTCAGAATAAGATTACAATAATTCCAATAGTTGCTTGAGATGCTTCTTTTTCCTTCAACAAATTTTATTCACAACCTACAATAAATATGATAAAACTCTCTTCAAATTGCTTGAGATAAATAGACAATAATCATCCTTGTAAACTCCAAAGAGTTACAATTACAAAGCACAAAGCTTATCTCACAAAACCCACACCTATTCTTTGCAAGTAGAGTTCTACCATGAATAGCAATTTCAAAACAAGTCCTTCATCCATTTGGGAGTCCCAAACTGAATTCATAACTCAACGTTGATTCCAAAGATATCTTGTAAGTTTCTCCTCAAAGTTGGAACCCAAGAATGGGCCCACTTAACTCAGCCTTATAAAATAACTTATCATGAAAAAGTGTTTACTCCAAGATGCCAACTTGGGCACCCAAGGTGGGTCCAAGTCAATCTCTGTTAACTGAAACACATCTCTCCATCAATTCATGCAAATAGGATGCATGATTGATCATCCTCACTTAACTAAATGTATCACCTATTATTTGTCATGCAACTCAAGTCATTAGTCATGCATTCCAAGTCAACTGAAGTCAACTAGCATTCAATTAAAACTAACTACATGCAACTAAAGATAACTAAATCATACCTGAACTGAACTGAACTGAATTGATATTGAACTAAACTAAACTAAACTGATCTTAATTGAACTAAACTGAACTCCATGCATGTAAACATCAATCCCTAACTTCTAGTATCTTTACATGCATTACAGAAGTGTTATATTTTTCTCCAAACAATTAACTTAACTCAAGGTGGGTTCCACCTTCCATGTGGGCACCCCATGTGCTCCTATTATTTAGGAACTCATCTTGGACACCCTCAAATGTCAATTAACATGTTCATTTCATTTGAATTTAATCTCTTTGTAATCCTAGTGTTGGGGAACATTTTCCAAGGACTTAGGAGATACATGAAATAATGTTTAGGATTGCATTTAAATGGCATCTTATTTCCAACATTCTTCCACTTGACATTATACATTACAATTATTCTAAACAAGGAATCATTATTATAAATCAAGTATAGGACTCAAATCCAATGGCCTTCTTGCACCATGAGAACTTATATGTAGGAACTTGTTTCGTAAGATAATCTGCAACATTAATCAAAGTTTCAACTTTCTCAATTAATACCTTCCCACTCTCAACCGTTTATCGCAAAAATTCATACTAAACATCAACATGCTTAGTATGAGCATGATACATAGGATTTTTGGCTAAACAAATAGTACTCTGACTATTGCATTCAAGTCTAATTTGCTTGCAGTTAAAACCAATACCTTTCCCAAGTCTCTGTAACCAAAGTCCCTCTTTAGAGGCATGTGTAGCAGCCATGTACTCTGCTTCTGTGGTGGAAAAAGCAACCATGGGTTGCCTCTTACTCATCCAACTAACCACAGCTCCAAAAAAAGTAAACACATAGCCACTTGCACCATGATAAACCAAATAGTAATAAACCATGATAAACCAAACAATAATAAGAAGTACCTCATAAATATCTAAACAACCTCTTAACATAAGTCTAATGTTCTTTACCAAGATTAGACATAAACCTACTTAGAACTCCCACTTCTTGGGCTATATCTGGTCTCGTACAAACCTTTGCATACATTAAACTACCAATTGCACTGGCATATGGAATTTCAGACATTTCCTCATAATCAAAATAAGATTTAGGACTCATGTCTAAACTTAACTTTGTTGCAACTGGTAAAGGAATATTAATTGGTTTACTCTCTTGCATATTACACTATTTCAAAATAGTATCAACATAGTTTCTTTGACTTAAGCAAAGTTTTTTTTACCTCTATCTCTGTTGATCTCCATACCAAGGATATATTTTGCAGCCCCTAGATCTTTCATCTCAAATGTGCTCAAGATTTGTGCTTTAAATTCTTTGATCATTACCTTGCTATTATCAATAAACATGTCATCAACATACAAGATAATAATTAAAATTTGATCATCAATAACTTTTATGTAAACACAATGATCTTTCTCATTCCTAACATAACCAATTTTTAATGCAAAATCATAAAAATTTTGGTACCACATTCTTGGTGACTATTTCAATCCATATAAAGATCTCTTTAACCTACAAACCAATTCTTCTTTTCCTTTTACATCAAAACCATTAGGTTGCTTCATATAAATCTTATCATTAAGATTCCCATGCAAAAAAGTAGTTTTCACATCCATTTTTTCTATCTCAAAATCATAAGCAGCAACAATAGATCAAAATAATCTAATAGAATTTAATTTAGCAACAGGAGAGAAGATTTCATTAAAATCAACTCCCTCTCTTTGGGAGTAGCCCTTGGCTACTAATCTTGCCTTGTACCTTTCAAGATTATCATCTGCTCCAATTTTATTTTTAAAGATCCATTTACAACTAATGGCCTTTCTTCCTTTGGGAAAACTCTCAAGATCCCATGTGTCACAAGTATCCAAGGATTCCATTTCCTCATGCATAGCTTGTGACCAAAACTTGTTCTCATTTGAAGACAAAGCTTCCCTGTGAGAACTGGGTTCATCATTAGTACTCATTAAAGAAAATATACAACGAAAATTAGGTGGTCTATACCTATCAATGGGATTTCGTTGTCTTGCGGATCTTCTCAAAGGGGTTTCTACTTGTTCCTCAATATGCTCATCTTGAGCATCTATCTCAAAAGAACTCTGTGAACTCTCCTCATCCAATCCATCCAATTGTTCTTCAGCATGTGCATCTTCTTGCTTCTCATTATTTATCTCAACATGCACTGCTCAAGAAGTATCCTTCTCCTTTGGTTGTTCTTCTCCTGAATAAGCTCTAAATTCCCTAAAAATCACATCTCTAGACAGAGTAATTTTTTGAGTTAGTGGATTCCAAAGTTTGTAACCTTTTACATTTTCACCATAACCTATGAATATGCATTTATGTGCTTTTGGATCCATCTTAGATCATTTTTCATTAGGCACATGAACAAAAGCCTCACAACCAAAGATCCTTAAATGTGCAACACTAGGTTTCCTACCTAACCACATTTCATAAGGATTTTTATCTTCAATAGATGAACTAGGGGATCTATTGATTAAATAACAAGAAGTACTTACAGCCTCAGCCCAAAGGGACCGATCTAGCTTAGCACTACTTAACATACTCCTAACTCTTTCCATTAAGGTTTGGTTCATCCTTTCTGCTACTCCATTTTGTTGAGGTGTATATGCAGTAGTTTTTTGTCTCACAATTCCTGCATGCTTACAATAATCATCAAATTCCCTAGAACAATATTCACCACCATTATCTGATCTCAACACTTTTATCTTATGATCTGATTGTTTCTCAACCAAAGCCTTAAATTCCTTAAACTTATTAAAAACATCATATTTTTTATGCATAAAATAGATCCAAGTGTATCTTGAGACATCATCAATAAATGTGACATAATATCTAGGTTTTCCAATAGATTCAATATCCACAAGGCCCATTACATATGAATGAATAATCTCTAATAATCTTTTAGCTTTATTTGTTCCACTAGGAAATGAAGATCTATATTGCTTTCCAAACACACAATGCTCACAAAAATTATTTTTGCCAATATTATAATCAGGAATTCTATCAACCAATTTCTTATTAAGAATAGTCCTAAGACCTTTTTCACCAGTGTGGCCCAATCTATGGTGCCACAACATACATGTATTTTCAGCTTCAGTTACATTGGCTAAATTATTTACATTGGAGGTATTCAGCTTAAACAAAGTCCCAATTTGAGATCCTTTAGCAACCACCATATTCCCTTTCACCAATTTGCAACCACCTTTATCAAATGTCACATGCATTCCAGAATCATTGAACTTAGAGACAAAAAGTAGATTTCTAGCAAGTTCTGGAATATGTAAAACATCATTAAGGGTCTTAACCCTACCATCACTGAAACACAACTTTACCTCTCCTTTTCCAACAACCTTTGTTGTGCTATTCTCTCCAAAGAATACATTCCCTTCATCATATGCAGTATACTTAGTGAACCACTCCTTGTTAGGAGTCATATGATAGGAGCAACCTGAATTCATAAGCCAAGAGTTATCAACAATAGTATTAAAAGAAATGACTAATGCATCATTACTGTCATCTGTGGATTTCTCTGTAGAAGCATCAAAACTCTTTTTCTTGCTCTTACAATCCTTCTTTATATGTCTAGGTTTTCCACAATTCCAACACTTTACCTTACTCTTACTAGGGGTTTTAGATTGTCCTTTGGACTTACCCTTTCCTTTCTTGTTTGCCTTAGATTCCTTTTCCTTAGGCCTACCTTGTACAAACAAGGCATTTTGGGAGCCACTTTTAGACTTCCTCCTCATCTCCTCTGATAAGAGAGTAGGAATTCTATTGTCCATCTTTGGATCTGCACCACTACCATTGATAGCAACAATTATATTTTCCCAAGACTTTGGTAAAGAACAAAGTAACAAAATGCATTTATCTTTATCTTCTAGCTTTACATCAACTAATGCTAACTAACTTAGAATAAAATTAAAAGCATTTAAATGATTTGCAACAGAATCACCATCTTCTATTTTTAAATAATACAACAATCTTTTTAGATACAACTTATTAGTAAGACTTTTGGTTTAATATATATCACCTATTCTCTTCCACAATTTATATACAATAGTTTCATCTGAAACATTCAAGAGAACAACATTAGGAAGACATAATCTTATGGTTCCTCTTGCCTTCTTATCAATCTTAGCCCAATTCTCATCTAACATCGTTGTAGGTGACTTTTTCTGATTATTAACAACTAACCACTGATCTCTTTCTTCAAGGAGATCCTCCATTTTTAGTTTCCACATTTCATAATTAGATCAATTGAATCTTTCAATATCTAAATGAGAATTAGAACTCATTGTAACAAACTTATTTTCCAAAATCAGCAATAACACAATAGTAAAAGCTCTCACTATAGCCAAAAAACCTTCAAACTTTTAAGAGAAAGGCATCCCAAACTCTACCCAACCTCAGCTCTGATACCAAATGTTGAAAATTGAGGTAATTATGTAGCTTAATACTTTGTAAGACTATGAGATTACTAATCTAATTTAAGTATTCTTTGTTACAGATTCTTTGTGGATGATTATTTGTTTAGATTCATTTTACCATTTGTAGAAGTAGACAAAAGGTTGTAGAAGAATAAGACTAGAAAATAGAAGTTACACAACATATACCATGGAGAAATCCTTTCGGTAAAAAAATCCACCAAGAATTGATGTATTATTTAATCTCAGAATAAGATTACAATAATCCCAATCCTTGCTCGAGATGCTTCTTTTTCCTTCAACAAATCTTCTTCACAACCTACAATAAAATCTGATAAAAATATCTTCAACTTGCTTGAGATAAATAGACAATAATCAACCTTGTAAACTTCAAAGAGTTACAATTACAAATCACAAAGCTTATCTCACAAAACCTATGCCTATTCTTTGCAAGTAGAGTTCTATCGTGAAGAACAATGTCAAAACAAGTCCTTCATCCATTTGGGAATCCCAAACTGAAGTCATAACTTAACGTTGATTCTAAAGATATATTGTAAGCTTCTCCTCAAATTTGGTGCCCAAGAATGGGCCCACTTAACTCATCCTTATAAAATATCTTATCATGCAAAAGTGTTAACTCCAAGATGCCAACTTGGGCACCCAAGGTGGGTCCAAGTCAATCTTTGTTAACTGAAACATATCTCTCCATCAATTCATGCAAACAAGATGAATGATTGATCATCCCCACTTAACTAAATGTATCACCTATTATCCATCATGAAACTAAAGTCATTAGTCATGCATTCCAAGTCAACTAAAGTCGAATAGCATTCAACTAAAACTAACTAAATGTAACTGAAGATAACTAAATCATAACTGAACTAAATTGATACTAAACTAAACTAAACTAAACTAAACTGATTTGAACTAAACTGAACTAAAATCCATGCGTGTAAACATCAATCCCTAACTTCTAGGATCTTTACGTGCATCACAGAAGTGTTATCTTTTTCTCTAAACAATTAACTTAACTAAAGGTGGGTTCCACCTTCCATGTGGGCACCCCATGTTCTCCTATTATTTAGGAACTCATCTTGGACGACCTCACATGTTCCTAACAATTAGAATTAATTACAAATGTCAATTAACATGTTCATTTCATTCAAATTTAATCTCTTTCTAATCCTAGTGTTCGGAAACACTTTCCAAGGACTTAGGAGATACATGAAATAATGTTTAGGATTGCAATTAAATGGCATCCTATTTCCAACACTTTGGCCACACTTTTGTGGTGTGAGAATAGGACGGTCGTGATCCTAAATCCTATGCATGTTGAACAATTTCCAATCATGAAATTTTCATGTGCATTGTTCTAACATAGAGTAATATACGTATCTCACATGCTCCACTTCTCTTATGTATTAAGTAGCAATCTGCACAACAAAATTGGAAAATAAAATAGCTTAATATATTTGATATTAAAATAAATTGAATGCACAACATATACACACAACTAAATGATGCAATAATTGAGTTATTATATCTACCTTCCTATCCTCCACATAACCTTGTGCTTCATTTACACCCTCCTCATCCATAGGGTCACCCTTTGCATGCTCTTCCTCTTTGTCATGGACTATGGAAAGAGTTTGATTGTCTCCCCGATTATCGACCTAAATCGAAGGAGCAATATACTATCAAAATAAGAATATTCATAATAGACATGAAATATTATAATTAAAATTGTAAAACATTCTGATTGACACATTGGAAATAAAGGGTAATTGGAAGTTCAAAATCAATTACTAAACACATCGTTGCCTCAATGTTCAATTTTCTCCTTAAATGATGGGATTTCCTCTATACAACGGTTGCTGCCTCTTGATTATAACATTCCCACTTTCTAGTCAACGTCATAACTATTTTTCAAAGATTAAATTAAACATTTGATTACATCTTATAATTAACAGATCTTACTTGCATGTTTGTCGAACATGGTTGTCCTGAAGGAGATGGACCACTACACACCTTGTTAGGTGTGTTGAGCATCTCAACAAAATTCATCACGGTACGAAGCACTTTCCATTTTAAAGTATGCATCCTTGGCTGGCTATAAAATGTAAAACTGTTGCAAGTGTTATAGACAATTAAAGTTCCAAAATTTATTGGATCGTGTGTTGTAAGAAAGCATATCTTTTTTCAATCATAAGAGGAATTTGAAATGAAATTTTTAGTCTACCTAATATTTGTGATAAATTTTGAAGGTACCTTTCATTACATTCTTTCCATCTAAATAAAATAATGTTAAAAAATTATTCATACTATCAAAAAAATTGCAAGTTTGAAAAAAGATGGTGTTGTGAAACCTACAAGCCACATAGTGTTGTAAAACCCTATACACATATAACTACCCAATTGGTTAGTCATCCCTCAGCTTGATTTGGTTTCAATTATGTATCCCCCACCTACAAAATGAAATAACTCGCAACCCACTATGTTTTCCAATCTGCAATTATTTTGTGCATTTATTTTTGAATCACATGAAGATACTGAATGTAAATTTTTACCGTAACTAATGTTTGTGGTAAATTTTGAAGGTGTCTTGAATCATTACATTCGTAAAGTCTAAATAACAGAAGCTTTTCAAGACATTCATATTGTTTTGTGAAATTCCAGGTTGGAAAGCATTGGGTGTTATAAATCCTACAACCCACATACTATTCTAAAACCCTTTACAAGTAACAACCGAATTGGTTAGTCACCCCTCACCTCAATTTGGTGTGTTTTGTGATTGTCTTGAGAACCTTTTGCTTTGTAGATATAAATAATGTAATGGAATTGGAAAACACTGGGTGTTAAGAAACCTAAAACCCACATAGTGTTGTAAAACCCTCTACACATAACAACCCAATTGGTTAGTCACCCCTCAGGTCAATCTGGTTAGTTTTGTATATCCCCCACCTGCAATTCCTCCTCATGCTCTCAACTGTTTAAAATTAAACATACTAAATGAAACAAATGACAACCCACATTGTGTTTTCCAATCTACAATTATTTTGTGCATTTATTTGTTTCAACCATACAAAGAAATTGAAATGCAATTTATACTATAACTAAGAGTTATATAATTTCAAGGTGAACTTCATTACATTCTTACTATCTATGAAACAAAAGGCTTTCAAGACATTCAAATTGGACCAATATAATTGCAGGTGGGGGATACATAAAATTATCCAAATTCAGCTAAGGTGTGACCAACCAAATTGGGTTCTTACTGTGTAAGTAACCAAAATGTTGTCATTACATTCATACTATCTATGTGTAATTGCGGGTTGGAAAACATTGGGTGTTAAGAAACCTACAACCCAAATACTATTTTAAAACCCTTGACAAGTAACAACCCAATTGGTTACTCACCCCTCAAGTGACTTTGGATAGTTTTATATATCCCCCACCAGAAACTCCACCCCATGCTCTCAAACCTTCAACTTTCAACATGCAAAATGAAAGAACTCACAACACATAGTGTTTTCCAACCTCCAATTATTTTGTGCAATATCATATTTGAACACATCTTCTCAGAAAACAATAGTTATTACAATTTAGAACATAGGTATTACTCATGTCAGTCTTCCTCCAATTCCTACAGGTGCACATAATTTAGTAAAAAGGATAGCTTCTCACGGGAGCCACCAAGACAAAAAAAATTATAGTTAAAATCCCACCACGACATCATGGCCCGTAGAAGGCAGGAAAAATGACTTGATTCTGTCACTATCTCCTTGATTCCATCACCGTAATGTTTTCTCTTGTCTACCAAATTTGTTACTTCCATCCCCCATCTTGGGAGGCCCCACACCATGTTGTCCCATCATGTGGTGTATGCTTTTTTGTGCGTTTTAATGCATTTTTGTATGTTATAATGCTTCTAGCATGCGTTCTTCTAGGGAGAATAGTTGCATCCAATTGTAAAAGGTGATCTCTCTATAAAATAACATGGCTTATACATGATAACATATTTCCCTTTTTAGGATAAGACATGTCTGATTATGTTATCATGTCCAAGACATATGCTTTTTCAGGGATAAGAGCTTGATTTCACTATATTTTGTAGGGAGATTAGCTTCTACCCATTGGACAAGGCTATTCTCCCTACAAAAACACATTTCAAATGCATCATAACTGTCATTTGAAAAATCATAATTTGGAATGCACAAAAAGCACAAAATGTTGCCACTTTTGACATTCACATTTTGGAGGTTCTTAGGGAGTGCACAAGGGAGTTGCAAGAAAAAAGTGCAAAATTGTTACCACTTTTTCCAACTCTCCCTATCAAAACACATTTGAGAGGCCCGTGATTAGCTAGCTAGCAGGTATGTATATCTACTAGAAATATATGCCATTTTTCCATTTTGTCTAGGGACTTTGAAGAATTGAATGAATATTCATTAGAAAAAGTGGTATTCATTTATGGGTTTCCAAGGGTTTCCCTTGCAAAAAGGGGTTTTCATTTGATATGCAGAGTTCATTATGTGCTTTTTTGTGGAGGGTTTTATAATTTTGCGATTTTAATGTTCAATCCAAAACTATCACAAATGAGGAAAACTATCCAAATTGATCACATGTGTGACTAACCAATTCATTTGTTACATGTTCAGGTTTGAATGTCCTCACGTAGATACGAGGTTTGAAAACATGTCATTTGTCAACTACGCTTAATGGCATGGACTAAGCTTCAGGGTAGACGGTTAAACTTGCAAAGCCTGTGTGATAAAAAATTGCATTCTTCATAACACATTACCTTTTTCAACCTCCACATCACAACATACCCAAGCCCTTGTGGTTTTTAAGCCTATATGTGTAGGTGTGAATTACAAATAGCAAGAACACCAATTTATTTCCATTATTGGCAATAATGAATAAACTTGTTGATAGTGGTGAATGTTGTGTAGTGCAGGTTGGGAAACACAATGTGTTTTGAAACATACCTTTACTTATACCCAAGCTTTGTCTTGAAATGCATAATGTATATATGGGGTTCTATTTTATCAAATAACATATTTCTCATTAAAGGTAGACTCTATTAACCATCAATACATAGTGTACTTCATAGTACACACTTCATAGAGTGGGGAGAGCATGGCATAAGCATTTGTACAATTGAAAACACATTGTGTTTCTAAAGCTCCAAAATCGGTAACAAGGAATACTCATATTTGTAAAGAGGCATGTACATTGCAAAACACGTTGTGTTTATAAAAAATTGCATTATTTTTATAGAACATCAATTCCATTAAAAAATTTGGGAAGCCTAATGACCATTTGTGTGTTATTATGGCCTCACCTTGGTAGTTTTTATGGTATATTATATTGAGTAAAAAAATTACCATAATTTAATGTTCCTTAATCACAACCTTATGAAAATCAACTGTGCAAAGATGCTTCACAGCTAAAGAAAGGTGCATGGTTTAAATGGAGAAATACTCTAAGGTAAAATGATAAATATTATGTTATTTTACAAATATATCTAATCTAATTACCAAGCATCCAAAGGAAACTGTAGACGCTCAAATTATCATCAAATTCTTCTATTAATCAAATAAAGCAATTTATTGGATTAATTCACTAATGTTCATCGTGTTAAATTAAATAAATCAATTTATTTAATTAAGTCCCCTAAAGTCCTCTCATCTGATTTAATAAACCAAAATTATTTAAATCAAATGTCAAATCCCCTAATTCCTTCAAGTTAATTAATTCTAGATTAATTAACCCCTAATCCTAATTACCCATTCTCTAGCTTTTGACTTAACCTTGGTCAAACCCAACCCCTGATTAACTATCCCACTTGCACATAAAAAACAATTCTTTTAATTAACTAATTACCCTATTTTCACTCACAAAAGCATATGCTTTGGGAATATTCCTCAAATAACTCTGTTTATTTGGCTTTCTCAACCCCAAACATTAACTCCTCTTACACTCTCAACCACATGCATTAATCTCTCTTACATCCTCACCCACATTTCCTTACATCCCCAACCATATGCATTTATTCCTCTTACATTCTCTTTACTCACACATTTCCCAAAATGTGCTCCAACTTCATCCTTTAGCCTTATGACAAGTGTCACATTCTCATTGGCTCTCCTTTAGTTCCACATTCCTCCAATCTCTTCATTCTTCAACCCTTCAACCCTATTTATAGAGGGCTTCTCTATGAAGAAAGGATTCATAATCACATCCACAAT
Organism: Sequoia sempervirens; assembly: GCA_007258455.2. NCBI lineage: Eukaryota > Viridiplantae > Streptophyta > Pinopsida > Cupressales > Cupressaceae > Sequoia > Sequoia sempervirens. The sequence goes on along the minus strand of VDFB02058242.1, from coordinate 746,109,785 downwards.
CATATAGGCACATTCATCACTTGCATTTTCATCCCATCTTAGCTTGTTGTTATTATCATTTTGCATAAAATTCATCTTTGCATCTTCTCGTCAAGATCAAGAGCTTATCATAAGGGATTGGGAAAGGGCTACTTTCCACATCAAAGTAGCACCAATCCCCCTATGGGATGATGGTTTGAGTAGTTTAGGAATAGATTCCAAGTTCATCTTGCTTGCAGTTCCATGTTAGTTTGGTAATGTTGTCATTTCCTTTACATTGCTCAATAATTTCATGGGGAAGGCTTTTATTTGATTTTTTTAATATTGAATAATTTCACTCGTGTTTGTCAATCTTTGATAAATGCATATTTTAGCTTTCACAAAAACTGTTCTATTTTGGGAGATAAATCATACTCTTGTAATGTTGGAGAAATCATCCTACAATTAACACAAATAAATTATGAGGATAATTAAAAGGATGCAGTATCATCCTTCACTGAATTTTTTAGCATTTCCCATGCAACACTCACACTTCAAGGAGGAAACATCCTTCACATAAAATTTTGGGATATAATAGGCACACAATAATGTAACATTTATTTAATTTAAATTAAACTGCAAATTGTTTGCATTCCCCACACTAACATCTCATCTATAAATAAATCAAAACTTCTAAATGTAAAATAAATTTTGGAAATTTAACTGTTTAGTAAACTTGTAATTCAAGCTATGACAACTTGAATCACTTGTATTTAGTGTAGAAGCTTCATGTCTCCTGAAGCATCCTTCTCAATCCACCTACCTTTGTTTTATTCAATTTTGTTTCCTCACCTATATCAACCACCTAGAAGAAAGACAAGTGTTAATGATAGATTAAATTTGCAAATTAAAGACATTTGGTGCTACAAAGAATTCATTTTATTCCATACTTCACCAATATTGGATTATATGGTGTGTTGATTGCAACATGCCAGTTTGTACATACAATAAACGAACATATTAAATTGTACAATGAGAATTTAATTTCCAATTTAACCTATTGCTAACACTAGTAATATATATCAACAACTATATCTACAATTTTTCCATTCTACTAGAACTATGAAGCACTAAACATTCATTCCAATATATGAAAAACTCATCTCTCTTGGCATATGAAAGAGGCCATAACTTGCATAATCAATAAGAGAAGAGAAGATAGACAAGAAACTGCATACCACAAGGAAACTTCCGTTTATATTATTACTAGTACAAACAACTAAAAAAATATAGATTATTGCAAGACACATTGGTTGGAAATGACAGCGTGCATCGATTATGCAAGAATAAAGGTTAAGAAGTCAATGATAACCTTGGTGATCTCCTCGATTGTCCAAAAAATAGCAGGTAATATCCTAAAAAAACACACCTCCCATAGGCATGTAACATACAAAACATGCATAAAACATACATAGAAACATACATAACATGGTGGGATGGTGTAGTGCAGGGCCCACCAAGATGAGGGATAGAAGTGATGAAACTAGTAGACAAGAAGAAACATTATGACGATGGAAGCAAGGAGATAATGACATTGTCAGATTGTGTTTCCCGCATTGTGGGCATGAGTTTCACTATAAAACTTACTAGCCTAATATCTTGCATGAGAAGATATCCCTTTCTTTGGATTTTGTACACCCATGGGAATTTTAGGCTAACATGAGTAAGACATGCATTTTAAATTGTAATAACTGTAAGATGGAGTTAAAAATCAAATAGCATAGACAAAGTGACAGCCAACACTTCTAAAATATTAACCTCATCCAAACAAGATAAAACAATGCAAGCATAAGGAAAATAAAACATCAAATCAAAATACTCCCCATGCTTGAATTTGAATCACTTCTTTTGCTCTCCTCTTTCTCCTTTTGCAAATATGCCCTCAAATTTGTAGTCTAACTTGTGCAAATACTTGCAAATTGTAAGTAGAAAGTTGGAGAAGAATAGCTGTTAAGGTGAAAATGGAGAAGGAAGGTTGTTTTTATAGACAACCTTTCAAATGGACGCCTAAGATTAATCTTCTAGAAAGATTCCAAAATCAATGGATGGGAATGCATGAGAGGGATGTTATGAAATGGATGGTTGAGATTAAGTCTTAGAAAAGATGCCAAGATCAACAGTCCAGAATTGATGCACCAAAAATATGCCATTCATGGAAAAGCTATGACACCTGACAACTATGACAGACATGCAAGACATGCAGGCTATGACAGAAATGAATGTTATGACAGGGGATTATGACAGAGCATCTTTGACCAGGTGGTGCATAAATAATTTATTTTAAATTATTTATTCAAAAATGGAGAAAGTGGAGGAAATGGACAAGTGGAAAATAAATAATTTAATCAAATTAGTTATTTGGAGAAAATGAAAAGAGGAGCATTTAATTAAATTTATCGGTTTAATTAAATGGAGAGATGAAAATTAGAACTTAAATAATTAATTTAGATTAATTATTTAATAGGGGAGGTGGCATTTAAATAATTTTAATAATTATTTAACTATAGAAGAATTAAAGGACCATGAATAGATAAATAATTAATGGTAATTATTTAACTATAGATGAAAGGTGACAAAATAATTAAATAAATAATAATTTATTTAACTATTGAAGAAGAGGGAGAAATTAGTGACGCGATTAGTTTATTTAATCGATCAAGATAGAATAAAGATTAGAAAGTAAATTAATTAAATAATTATTAAAAATTATTTAATTAATAGAGGAATATGATCAAACATAATTGAATAACTAAAATTATTCAATTATCAAAGGACGAGGATGAAGAAAAATGACACTTGTAGGCTTAGGACATTTTTCATTGTCTACATTTTGCCCCTTTTTGACATAATGCAGTTCATCACATTGTGTCAAAGAAATTTAATTCTAAAATATGCCCCAGTGAGAGAAGAATGACGAGGAGGGTTGTGTATGCCCCCTCGAGAGGACAGGTGAGTTTAAAGAATGCGAGTGTGCTCTCGAAATGGATGATAAGACTAGAGGATGAAGGATAGAAGAAATGTTAGCTTGGAAGGGGATGGATATTAGCGTGGAAGAGAAAGGAGGATGAAGATGGAAAGCTAGACGAGAAATGATAAGGGAACCAACTTTCATGCTTACATTTTTATATTTATCATCATTGGGCAGATTATTGTAATGGCCAACAAACACCATGATATGACGTAGACCAAGGTGTGCAAGGTTGTACCATCACATGAGACAAGCAACTACAAACAAGGATGATCATGACTCATACTAAGAGAGCGATTGCCCCAGTCTTTTTGTCATAATCAACCACAAACAATAAAGGCAGGCAAGACAAATCATGAAACGTCATTGCTCCTCTAAATCCTATTGTCAGGACATCCTCGAGGAACTAGCATCATGATTGCAAAAAGACAAAACAAGCATCATAAAATTAAATGCCAAGTGTTTGCCAAGTGTCTGAATGTCAAAATGTCAAGTTTGTCAAGTTTTTCAAGTGTGGTGGAATGTCAAATGTCTTGGTGTCAAAATGTCAGGGTTGACGATATGAAGATGCCAGATTGGTGTCAAGTTTAGGAAGGACACATCCTAAATGATGTCAAGATGTCAGATTTAGAAAGGACACATTCTGAATGAGGTCAATGCCAGAGGGATGCCAAATTCAAGAAGGACACATTCCGAACGAGGTCAATGTCAAGATGTCGAATTGATGTCAAGTTCAGGAAGGACACATCCTAAACAATGTTGGTGTCAAGATGTCGAATTGATGTCAAGTTTGGGAAGGACACATCCCAAATGATGTCAATGTCAAGATGTTGAATTGATGTCAAGTTCAGGAAGGACACATCTTGAACAATGTCGGTGTCAAGATGCCAAATTGATGTCAAGTTTGGGAAGGACACATCCCAAATGATGTCGATGTCAAGAAGTCAAATTGATGTCAAGTTTAGGAAGGACACATCCTGAACAATGTTGGTGTCAAGATGTCAAATTGATGTCAAGTTCGGGAAGGATACATCCCAAACGATGTCAATGTCAAGATTGTCAAATTCAGGAAGGACACATCTTGAATGATGTCGATATCAAGAGGAATGTATCTCAAATGCCATGAGAATCCTCAAAATGTCAGATGACCGTGATGATGCCTAAGAAGGACACATCGTAGGGCATGATTAAATGATGGGCTACCCTTCAGAAGGACACATTTGTAGAGTAAGCAAGATTTGACTAATTTGACTGAGTTTGACCGATTTTGGTATGCCAAGATGATTGTCGTGCTTGATTCATAGATTGTAGAAGTTTTCTTGGGTAGATTGTTCATTCAAATTTTGACAAAGACCATGATAAATTTAAAGACTATTTCGTGTGTGTGAGAAAATTGTGCAATGAGCCCTAATGGACTGACCTAGTGTGGCCTCGGGGGCTCATCGACAGATGGCCTTGCCTACGTCATACACTTAGAGACCTTGTAGTTCAACATGACCAATGACTTTGTCTTGTTGACTAAAGATTGAGTCATGATATATTTTGACAAACCTAATAGGACTGACATAATGTTTTAGGGGCTCGAAGATGAGCCTTGCCTACGTAGCAAATGCACAGAGACAATGTAGTTCGACAATGACAAAGACTAATCAAGACTTGAATTGACGTGACTATGTTGACTGACATGACTCTATTTTATGGAATTTTTGTGTTTTCTTCAAGACATTTTTCAATTTTTAGGTCTTTTTTTAGGACTTTTTTTATTTTTAGGTCTTTTTTCAGGACATTTTTCAATTTTTTTAGGTCTTTTTTAAGGACATTTTTTTTATTTTTAGGTCTTTTTTAGGACATTTTATGATTGTCAGGATCACGTGCGGTACCCACTGCAGTCTCATGATAAAAATTTTCCCATATTCAAGTTGAGAATGAGCCATAAAAAATGGAATGTAAAGAAAAGGCATGACTAGCATGGATAGTGGATAGTATGCAAGACTTAATTTCAACCATTGTCAGCCATGGACAGAAATGTCATGATGTCAGGGTGAAGTGTTATGAAAAATTTCAGAAAGAGTATGTTCATTAGGGACAAAGGTAGATAGAGTGACAGTAGATGGCACAACAATGACTGACTACACATGGCGCCTGTTTGCCAGGTTTTCACCATAGTACTTGTCCAAAGTGCATGTTTACCAAGTTTTCACTATTGGATGAGTTATTTCTCTTTATTTTTGTCATTCATTTTTTTTTTTTTGGTGTCACCAGGACGCCTGTTTGCCAAGTATTCATCAAGGTGACGATTTTTTGTATTTTTCAATTGTTTTGTATTTTTTAACTGGGCTTTTCCCCTAGCTCTCTGAAGCTAGGTATAAAATTGATAAATGTCAGATCCATGGACTACCTTGACGATGCCCCAATCTTGTATGGATGATCGTGCTGAATGAAAGGACCTGATTGGGATGAGGAGTACAAGTGGAAGATATGAAAGATGATAGATGTGGTGAATGAAAGGGGCTATGGTAGGATCCCTAATGTGTACACTATGTGGGCCATCAGGCCTTAGCCGAAAAGGAGCTTGGGCAACCGATGAGCTAGAGTATAAGGAGTTGTCGTCAAAGATACATTAAAAGACATGGCCAATGGAGGGATATGATGGATATGTGAACATGGATGGATAGAACAGAATACATGGTATGAGTGAGAGTGACATGGATATAGACCTTGGATCAACAGGCGCTTTGTTTGATTTTTTGCCTTGATAGATGCCCCTAGTGATTTTTGATGGAGAGGCATACTTTGAGATTGACTTTTTCTCATTTTCACTTTTGAATTTTATTTTGTTTTCTCCAATAACTTTTTATTTTGGCTATGGGACTTGTCTTGATCTTCTTTTCTTTCTTTTTATTTTTGATATCCTTTTAAAGATATCTCGTTCATTGGAGCTTTTCCTTTATTCTTTTCTTGAGCTATGATATGTTGATCCATGTCTATGATGCGAGTGGACGTGTGTGAAATGGGGGAAGTAGGTGAAGTGAAAGGAATGCTTAGTGGATGAATAGGAGTGGCAATGCCATTAATGGAATCTTTTGGACTATCCTTTTCTGTACTATTAACATCAAAGGAGGCTTGCACTCCTTAATGACTTGGCAAGATGACTTAGTAGAGATGACAATAGGAGATTCATATCCTAGCCTAGGGTAGGTGGGATGGAAGGATGATGATTGGATATCCTCAACGGGGTCATGCTCAAAGAGTGGGTTATCATAAGTTTCTTGGTCAAACAAGGGGTTATAATAGATATGAAAAGCTTGAGAGGAAGTAGATATGACAAAGGTTGATGTGTCATCAGGGTCCCAAAAGGTTTCAATCCAAGCAAGGCCATCCTTTTGTGTTCCTTTTGTAACTATCTTGACATCAACATTGGAATTTTGATCTCTATCAGCAGCATTAGCATTATCATTTGCTGGTAAATTATCCATATGATATTCTCCACATCCCATGTCATGAATTTGGACCTTGGGGTTTGATGGTGGGGTAAATGGAGTGAATGACTTGGTCAATGAAGATGGATCAATGTAGTGAGATGATGTGGCAATTGATGTGGATGTGGAAGGCTTTGCAAGTCTTGATGGGTCAGTGAATTTGGAAGATGAATACGTCGAGGCTTCACGGTTGATAGGAACTTGACATTTCGAGACACCTCGTAAGTTGGTACAATATTGGAATGGATCAAGGTTTTCGTATATAGTAATCTTAGTGCCTTCAAAAGGAAACTTCAAACATTGGTGATATGTGGAGGGGACTAATTTCAGTGTGTGGATCCAAGGTTGACCAAGTAAAATGTTGTATGGCAGGTCCAAATCTAGAACTTGACAAGTGGTGTCGACAATGACTGGCCCGATTCAAATTGGAAGTGTAATTACGCCTCGAGAGGAACATTCTTCATCATCATATGCCTTGATAACAATGCTTTTTGTGGCATCTACGCAAGCATCAGAAAATCCTAGTGCCTTGACCAATCTTAAGGAACATATATTTAGTCCTACTCCACATCTACTAAGACTCGTCTGACCTTATGTTTATGAACAAAAACTTTGATATGAAGGGCATCATTATGGTTGGATTTGGATGACGAATAGTCTTGGTCAGAAAAGGTGATATGGTGTGAAGTCATGAGATATCCTACCATGGCTTCGAATTGGCTGACATCAATATCTTGGGGAATGGAGGAATCTTGTAATGTTTTATCTAGAATGGCCATATGGGCAGGCGAGATGCGTAACAACTCAAGGATAGATATTTGTGTTGGTGTTTTTCCAAGCTGGTCAATAAGATTAAAGTTTCCTTTAGGTTGGGACTACTTTTTTTGTGGATGCAATTGCAACTGCGAAGTGGACGGACCAGCTATTGTTACCTTTGGTTGTCTAGGGGGAGGAGGGCCGGCTATGGTGACCTTTCCACCATGGGTGGTAACATTGCATTTAGGGGCCTTTTTGACAGTGACTATGCAGACATGTTCATCATTCGTTCTAATGTGATGTATGATAGGTCCCCCATAATAGTCATATCCAATATAGGCATAGTTGGCTCGACTATTGTTATTCATATTTGACGTAGAAGGGTTTCCAGAACTATGATCCTATAGTAGGTTCTTGTGTATTATATGATCCACATTAGAAGCAAACTATGGTCCACCGACTTCAATGATACACTTTTCAATAAGGACTTGTACCATATTTTTCAATTGTCTACAGGAAGAGGTTTTGTGTCTTTTATTCAGTGATAGTCACAAAATGCATTGTCATCCCACCAAGATGGTTTAAATTGCCCAGGGTCGTATGTTTTGGGGTCCTCAAGTGTGATGAAACCATTCTGAAGGCATTTCCTGAGAACGTCTTCAATAGGCTCACCCAAGGGAGTGTATGTATGTCCTCTAGGGAATTTTTTGGGTTGTCTAGGTTGCCTTTGAATTTGATTATTTTGATTTCCTTGGTTATTCTGATTTTTTTGGAGAGCATAAGTAGCATAGGTTTGTGTCATCATCTGTGTGTTTTTTGGTTGTGTCCCTTTTAGAGTAATCATAGGACCCATAGCGTTGACAACCTTAGCATCGACTACACCATTGTTGGTGACATGTTTGTTTTTAACCTAGTATTTGTTTTTATCAGCAAGAGGAGGGTTTGCATTTGTATTTTTGGGACCGTATTTTAGTCTTCCTTTGGCTATGAGGGCTTGTTCAAATTGGACACATTGCTCAATTAGATTTGCAAAAGTTGTGCAACAATGAACATGCAAGCCATTTTTCAGTGGGCCCAATAACGTTTGTACGAACATGTCGACTTTTTCCTTTTTTAGGTATGTCTATATTCAGCGACTCGCTAGGCCCCTCCATTTTTGAAAGAATGGTAAAAAGGTTTCACCTGAATCTTCTTGTGTGAGCTGGCATAAGTTGGTAATGGAGGTGTCTGCGTCAATGTTGTATGTGTAATTTTTCACAAATTTTTCAGCAAGTTCTTTCAATGATTGTATTTCGGGTTGCAGTGTATAGAACCATTCTAAGGTTGGTCCTGCTAGGCTTTTAGGAAATAGTCGCATTAGATATGTGTGCTCATGAGCAATATCCACACAACTTGTTATGAACTCTCTGATGTGGTCAAGTGGATTTGTTTTACCCTTGTATTTGTTGAAGTTTGGAGCCACATAACCATGTGGAAATAGTGGCATGTACAAAGTTGTATTAAAAGGATATGGAAATAAGTCATATGGAATTTGTGTCTTCTTGTCAGAGGTTTTCATATTTTCTGTCTATTTTTGAAGGTCATCCACTCTTGCTAGCAAGGCGTGTATAATGGGATCATTGGTTGCCTGAAAGTAAGGTATGTTTTGATTAGGTGTTTGTTGATATTGCCAATTGTGAGTGGGAATTTGTTGTTGAGTATGAATTTGGGATGAGTATGTGGGAATATGTGACCCAACCATGCTTGTTTGCATTTGAGGTATTTGAAATTCATGACTCATTTGATTGCCAAAGTTACACATTTGTTGCGTCATTTGAGTTCCTTGTCCTTATTGAAAGAATTGTCCATGTAGCATGTTGGTGTTTGTTCCTTAGAAGTGTCCATATGGTATGTGGATATTTTGTCCTTGTCCATGTGAGATATTCATATTTTGTCCTTTCCCATTGTCCTTGTCCATGTGGGATATTCATATTTTGTCCTTGTCCATGTGGGATTTTTAATTGCGATGATGTATTAATGTTGTGTTGAGGGCCTTGAATGAAGACTCATTGTGGGTTTCCTCCAAAGGGATTAAATGAGATTCCACCATAAGGATGTAATGAAGATGCCCCCCTTGTCATAGATGAAGATCCCAACATAGGGTTTGTGGGATTTTCTCCCATTGATGTGGACCCAACGGTTACTCCTATCGTTTGTGATGATGATGTGGATGTTGTAGGCATGGACATAGTAGATGTTCCTCCAATAGATGTTGTATTAGTTGAGGTGGAGGTGTTTTGACTTGTGGTACCAATAGATGTCACATTAATGGTGTTAGTAGGAACTTGTGCGGTGACCACAATGTTATTGCTATTGGGGGCATTTTTCGTGTTTTAATGAGATGTCATGGTTTGTGTCGCATTGTCTGGAGAAGATATTATGGTATTAATGTCGAAGCCTTTTGGTAGTTTTTCCCCTTGGTCTAAAAGCATAGCAAGGTATCTGTTGGGATCGTTCAAGACCAATTCTTCTACAAATGAAGCTATGTCAGGGTTTTGAGCGGCAACGTCTAAATCCTCAGGTAATACTTGTCCATTTTAGTCTCTCTGTATGAATTGTTTAAAAAGTGGATTTTGAAAGGAAGTTGACATGCTCATGGATGATTGTACGTTCAAATTTCCAAATGGGTCATCATAAATCCAGTCATTGGGATTGGTGTTGGTGTTGGTGTTGTTGTCAAAGTCTTGTCCAAAGTCTGCCATTTGTCTTTTCTTTCTTTAAAGTCTTGTTTCCACCATCAAGGAAATTGCTCAAATGAAGATGATGACAATGCAAGTATGACACTAGTCTATTTTTTTGTCTTTTTGTGTGATAATGGATGACAATGCAAAGAGATGATAATGCAAGTATTCCAAAAGCCAAGGTGACTAGGATGACGATGTAAAGAGATGATAATGCAAGTATGCCAAAAGCCAAGGTGACTAGGATGGCGATGTTGACTTGGATGACAATGTTGATTAGGAAAATGACAATGTGGACTAGGAAAATTGCAAGGTCAAGGTGCAAAATGAGGACTAAGGTGATGAAATTAAATAAAGAGGTAACTAATGTAAGTTTTAGGTTCAAAATGACGACTAGGATGCACAGTATTTTTGGATTTTTAGGAATAAAGTATACAAGGTATGAACTAAAATGAATGCAATTTGGAGAAAGGGGTACCTAAGCACTCTAAGCTTAATCTTTGTTTTCGATTTTAGTTACCAAAGGACTTGTTGAAAATGACAAAGTGAAAAGGTCAAGATGACTAGTGAGTTTTCTTAACTAGACCGTTGAGTTGGAAATTCTCACAAAAGGGACAATGACTGAAAATAGGAATGATGACTACGTCCAAGATAACCTAGTTTTGAAAGTAATGATTTTGCAAATTGTGATTAGTTTAACCTAATCCAAAGTATGCAAAGATGAAAACCTAGGGTCAAGCTAATTCCTAATGTATGCAACTAAAATTTGAAAGATTAAGCCTATGGTCAAGAATACAAACTAATGGTTGAATAATGAGGATTTTGAGCAATTTCAAAGCTTATTTCTGACAGAGACCTCTTAGAAAAAAATGTTTGACAGTAGGATGAGACTATTTTTTTGATGTTTTGTTGAAAATTCTAAGTTGTTTGAGGTTGATTGTTTGTGTCCAAATTTGTGAATGTTGTGTATATTGTTTGAAAATCTAGAAAACACTTGACAAGCACAATGTTTTAGTGTAAGCAATAACACGTAAGACAAGCATGATCCTAATAGGCCAAGGGTTTGTATACTTGGTATAGCCCACCAATATACCCCAGATTGGTGTTGAACACCTCTCCTTCTCGAGAGCGGATAGCTTAGAAATTTGGTGGCACTGGCTCCCCTCTACGACACTCACTTCTACAGGCACACCAACTTTGGATTCTTGGGTAGTCACTTCCTAAGAATTGCTATCTCTACTCAAGGGAGTCAGTAGTGAGTATCTTTGGGCATGATACTGTACCCTGCACTATACCAAGCAACGGCTGAAAATGGTTGGCTTCTAAAAAAATAGGTGTCTAGTTAGGGCATTCCTTCGAGTGGCCACACATGGGGCGAAAGATAAATCAGAGATTAGGTGGCACTCCAGCCTGAAGAGGTTATGCTCAATAGGGTTTATGGGAGTACTACTCCATCCGTATGACACATCTGCACTTGTAGTACTTGAACTTTCCTCAAGCACCCATTTTATATCCTGGCTAGAAGTGGCTTGGCTTTAGCCTGTTACCAATCGGGTCGTCCCTTAAGGTGAGTATTTTTTCCCTTAAGGCAGGCCCATTTCTAGAAATAATAATTGTTTCTCTTACACCTAGGATCGCTAGAAAGTGTAAGGGGAGAGGATAATTCAATTATTAAGTCATGAGGATGACGGAAAATAAGGTGGGTCTGGTTTTCTGATCACCTAGTTTTCACAAGGTGAGAGCATAATCACTTACCACCTTCAAGCACAGTTAGACAGAATCAAGCACATGTTCATTTTAATGCACCAATGGAAGTGTTTTCTAAACTAGAAATCACAAACACATTGTTTGAGAAATGAGTCTTTGACTAACGGAGCTGGAAAACCACAAGTTAGTAATTTCATAAATATCTTGGACCAACGAGAAAGCTGCAAAAAACTAAGTTAGAACAAGAGATTAAAAACCAAACTAAAAGTTAGTAAATAACTAAACTAGAAAATGAAGAGACTAAACTAAACTAAGAAAAGGAAATCAAAGAAAACTAAAAACTAAGAGCTCATTTTTTTTGTTGCTCCAAAAGAAGTAGTTTTTGGGAGCCCCACTCCAAAGCCACATGCTACAAATAGAAGATTAGTAAAAAAAAAAACTTGAATGAAAACAACAAACTAAAATAGTGATAACTTTCTCAAAACTAAACAAAATTTTAAACCGTAGATATCTATGGGAAGCTAAGACATAGACCTTCAAAACCTAGAATTTTTTTTGCAAAATCCTACACAACAAAAGTATTATAAACAAAAGAAAATTCGAGTATTAACAACTAAATCTTACAAAACTGCGATCACTAAAACAACCATAAATTTCTCAAATCTTAACAAAATTTTAAACCGTTTGAAGTTCCAGAAAGCTAAGAACGATGTCTACAAAACCCAAATAATAATTTTAAAATATTTTATGTGCCCATTTTTTATGCTCAAAAGAAAATGATGGGATTTTGTATGAATTATTGGTTGTAACCTGCAAAACAACTAAAATAAACAAGAAAACACACAAGTTTCTCTACAGAATTGTCAGGTTCACCAATGTAAGATGGGGTCAGAGAATCAAATAGTATAAATAAAGTGGCAGCCAACACTTCTAAACTATTAACCTCATTCAAACAAGAGAAAACAATGCAAACATAAGGAAAATAAAACATCAAATCAAAATACTCCCCATGCTTGAACTTGAATCACTTCTCTTGCTCTCCTATTTCTCCTTTTGCAAATATGCCCTCAGATTTGTAGTCTAACTTGTGCAAATACTTGCAAATTTTAAGTAGAAAGTTGGAGAAGGAAGAATAGTTGTTAAGGTGAAAATGGAGAAGGAAGGTTGTTTTTATAGACAACCTTTCGAATGGACGATTGAGATTAATTTTCTAGAAAGATTCCAAGATCAATGGATGGGAATGCATGAGAGGGATGTTATGAAATGGATGGTTGAGATTAAGTCTCTGAAAAGATGCCAAGATCAATGGTCTAGAATTGATGCACCAAAAATATGCCATGCATGGAAAAGCTATGACGTTGACGACTATGACACCTGATAGCTATGACAGACATGCAAGACATGCAGGCTATGACAAAAATGAATGTTATGACAGGGGATTATGACAGAGCATCTTTGACCAAGTGGTGCATAAATAATTTATTTTAAATTATTTATTCAAAAATGGAGAAAGTGGAGGAAATGCACAAGTGGAAAATAAATTATTTATTCAAATTATTTATTTGGAGAAAATGAAAAGAGGAGCATTTAATTAAATTTATCAATTTAATTAATGGAGAGATGAAAATTAGACCTTAAATAATTAATAGGGGAGGTGGCATTTAAATAATTTAAATAATTATTTAACTATAGAAGAATTAAAGGACCATTAATAGATAAATAATTAATGGTAATTATTTAACTATAGATGAAAGGTGACAAAATAATTAAATAAATAATAACTTATTTAACTGTTGAAGAAGAGAGAGAAATTAGTGACACGATTAGTTTATTTAATCGATCAAAACAGAATAAAGATTAGAAAGTGAATTAATTAAATAATTATTAAAAATTATTTAATTAATAGAGGAATATGATCAAACATAATTGAATAACTAAAATTATTCAATTATCGAAGGACGAGGATGAAGAAAAATGACACTCACAGGCTAGGACATTTTTCATTGTCTACAATAAGTATTATTTTTAAGAACATGTGTTTAAATATAATAACACACACAATAATTATAGGTTGGAAAACACTTTGTGTTATGAGTTATTTCATTATGCATGCTCAAACCTAAAGGGTGAAGAGCATAGGGAGGAGTTATAGGTGGGGAATACACAAAACATACCAAATTGAGGTGAGGGGTGATTAAGTAATTGGGTTGTTACTTGTAAAGGGTTTTTGAACAATATGTGGGTAGCAAGTGTTATAACACCCAGTATTTTCAAACCTCGAATTTTACAAAACAATATGAATGTAATCAAAACCTTTTTTGATTAATGCATTAACAACCCAATTGGTTTGTCACCCCTCAGCTCAATTTGATTAGACATCCAGTGCTTTCCAACATGCAATTATATATAGATAGTATGAACTTAATGAAGAAGTTTTGTTTAGTACACAGTAAGATTGTAATGAAGATCACCTTCAAAATTTATGCAAACCACATTGAATTAGATAGATAAAAGATAATGTATTGAGTGAAGAGATTCTTCCTGGTATTGAGAAGTTGAGGAAGGTGTGTGTGCAATATTCACAATGGGAAAATGACAACACACAACTCAAGAAGCAGGTAGTAGAAAGTATGCAATGGAAAAGGAATCTGCTCTAAAATTTTTTGAAAAGAAGCAAACCAAAGTGAATAAGATAGATAATGTATTGACTAAAGAGATTGTTCCTGCTCTTGAGAAGTTGATAAAGGAGCATGTGCACTATGTGAAATTGGAAAATGGCAATGCAAAACCAGAGGCAATAGGTCCTAGAATGCATGGTATGAAAAAGGAATCTTTTCTAAAAATACTTGAAAAGAAGCAAAGTAGAGTGAGTGAGATAGATAATGTATTGATTGAAGAGATCCTCCATGCTCTTGAGAAGTCAAGGAAGGTGCATGTGTAGTATATGAAAAGGGAAAATGACAATGCACAAGTGGAAAATTTGAGGAGATTTTGTATTGCACAAGAATTTGTGCAGGAAAACAAAGTGAGAGATGCTTCTATGAGTGGAGTTGAACAAGTAAATTTTATCATGAATAAGTTCTACAACACAATATATTTTCCACTATGAATTGTAATAATTGGTTTATCTATTAGTTCTGAAACTTCATAAGTGTCACTTGATAGACTTGTAACTTGTAATTTTCTTGCAAAATTGCACCAAAATTGTCTTGTCCATCAAACTTTTTCTCGAACTTCCCTAACTTATTATCCTTTTCAAAATGAGTACATAGAAATTTGAATATTCTTGCTCTTGAAGCAACTTTTAATGCATTCCACTCAATTATCACCATACCTTAGCTAACTCTACTTTCCTCATTTCGACTGAATGAGATAAAAGAGGAGTTAGTCAAAATGTGGTGAACATTGATTCGAAATGCATTAAAATTTTTGCTTCAAGAAGAAGATTATTCAAATTACTTTTTTACTCTCTTTGAAAAGGATATTAATGTTAGGGAAGTTCTTGAAAAGGTTTTGATGGACAAGACAACTTTGATGCAGTGTGCCACAAGAAAATTGCAAGTTATTAGTTTGGAAAAATTATATGTAGACAACACAAGTCTAATGAAAACCTTTAGTTTTGTAGATAGTAAGAATGTAGTGAAGTTCATTCACATTCATAATTTAAAGCAACTCTTACTTACACTAAAATTTGCATTTCAATTTTCTCATATGATTTATAAATAAATGTAGAATATAATTGTAGGTTGGAAAACACAATGTGGTTTTCCATTTATTTCATTATATAAATTCAAAGCTAAGTGGTGGAGAGCATGGGGAGGAGTTGCAAGTGGGGGCTGTATTAAACTAACCAAATTGAGATGAGGGGTGACTAACCAATTGGGTTGTTACGTCTACAGGGTTTTACAACACTATGTGGGTTGCAGGTTTCATAATACCTATTGTCTTCCAATTTCATTACATTCTTACTATAAAATTAACAAAGGTTCTCAAGACAATAAAAAGACATACCAAATTGAGTTGAGGGGTGACTGAGCAATTGGGTTGTTACTTGTAAAGGGTTTTAAAATAGTATATGGGTTGCAAGTTTTATAACACCTAGTGTTTTTGAACCTAGAAATTTATATTATAGTATGAATGTAATCAAAACCTTTTTTGATTCATAGTAACAACCCAATTGGTTTGCCACCCCTCAACTCAATTTGATTAGACACCCAATGTTTTCCAACATGCAATTATATATAGACAATATGAACATCATGAAGAAGTTTTGTTTAGTACATAGTAAGAATGTAATGAAGATCACCTTTGAAACTTATGCAAACCACATTGAATGTGATAGATAAAAGATAATGTATTGAGTGAAGATATTCTCCTTACTATTGAGAAGTCGAGGAAGGTGCGTGTGTAGTATGCGCAATGGGAAAATGGAAACACAAAACTTGAGTAGCAAGTAGTAAAAAGTATGTAATGGAAAAGGAATCTACTCTAAAAACAATTGAAAAGAAGCAAACCAAAGTAAATGAAATAGATAATGTATTGACTGAAGAGATTGTTCCTACTCTTGACAACTTGATGAAGGAGCATTATGTAGTATGTGTAATGGGCGAATGCCAATGCAGTTCCAGAGGCAACATATACTAGAATGCATGGAATGAAAAAGGAATATTCTATGAAAACACTTGAAAAGAAGTAGAGCAAAGTGATTGAGATGGATAATGTATTGACTAAAGAGATCCTTCATGCTCTTGAGAAGTTGAGGAAGGTGCATGTGCAGTATATGCAATGGGAAAATGGCAATGCACAAGTGGAAAGAAGAGGTTTTGTATTGCATAAGAATTTGTGCAGGAAAAGAAAGTGAGAGATGATGTTATGGGTGGAGTTGAACAAGTAAATTCAAAGATTCTTGAACATAATAATTTCATGGAACACATAGAATCGGAAATGCATGAAAAGAAGGTACAGACATGAAAGTCCTATGTGAATACTAGGGAGGTGTTAACATGTAAGAGTAGTGGGGATGAGGAAAAATGCATGGATGCTCAACTTGCAGATACTAAAGTACTAGTTGGAAGTACTGAAATTGAAGCAAAACAACACAAGAATACAATTAACCACTTAGAAGAGGAATTAAGAGATAAGAAGATTTTACTATCAAAACAAAAGGAAATTAATTAATGTTGTTGAGAGTTGTTGAGAGATTAGAAAATAAACATTTGCAAGAATTTGAAGGCATTTAGAAGTTGAAGTCTAATATCATGTGTCTCGAAGCTCAATCACTAAATGTTCAACTTACCAATAATGATCCTGTAAGGCATATTGAAAGGTCAAAAGTGAAACATGTTGTTGCACAACTTATAAAAGTATAAATTACGTGAATGGTAAATATTGAAGGTGCCTTTCATTACACTACTATTGTGTAAATAACAAGAGGTTTTAACTACATTAATACTATCTTCCAAAATTGCATTCATTTCCATTCTCAACTAAATTGTATGGTACTTATGTAGGGAGAAGCTAATCTCCCAACAAAATGCACCTATGCATAGACATTATAACATAACACCTCATCCCCCATGCTAATCTCCTGATAAAATGCATTGATGGAGAGACTTGACGGATGGAGTTGACAGCATGATTGTAATGAAAACCTTTAGTTTTGTAGATAGTAAGAATGTAGCGAATTTCATTCACATTCACAATTTAAAGCAACTCTTACTTACACTAAAAGTTGCATTTCAATTTCCTAATATGATTTATAAATAAATGCAGAATATAATTGCAGGTTGGAAAACACAGTGTTGTTTTCTATTTATTTCATTTTGTATGTTCAAAGCTAAGTGGTGGAGAGCACAGGGAGGAGTTATAGGTGGGGGTTTCATAAAACTAACCAGATTGAGTTGCAAGGTGACTAACCAATTGGGTTGTTACGTATACAAGGTTTTACAACACTAGATGGGTTCCAGGTTTCATAATACCTAGTTTTTTCCAATTTCATTACATTCTTACTATCTAATTCACAAAAGGTTCTCAAAATAATCAAAAGCCATACCAAATTAAAGTCAAGGGTGACTTAGCAATTGAGTTGTTACTTGTAAAGGGTTTTAGAAGAATATGTGAGTTGCAAGTTTTATAATACCTAGTGTTTTCCAACCTGAGATTTTACAGAAGAATATGAATGTCTTGAAAAGCTTTTGTTATTTAGACAGTACAAATGTAATGAAAAGGAAACTTCAAAATTTATAATAAGTCTTATGCAAAGTAAAAATTGCATTTCAATTTTTTAATATATCCAAATATACATGCACAATATGATTGCAAGTTGGAAAACATAGTGGGAGGTGAGTACATAATTTATGAAACCTCCAACCCACATAATGTTGTAAAACCCTCTACACATTGAGGGAAAATGAAAAACATTGTTTTCTCGTCAATGAAAACCCATCTTTGCAACAAATAGTCGTTCAATTCTTCACAATCCCTAGGCAAGGTAGAATGGCAAAATAACATATATTTTTGGTAGATATACATACCTACTAGCTAGCTTTCCATGCTTGTCACATGCATTTTGGTAGGGAGAATGGACACACTGCTTCGGCCTCCGAACCCCTGCAACACCCTTCTGAGATCGCCAACAACCTTCAAAATGAGAATGTCGAAAATGGTGACATTATGGGCTTTTTATGTGGTTTTCATATATAGCATTTCATTACAGAACCCACATTGCGTTTTCCAACTTGGTTATATATTTTGCATGGTTTCTAGTTTCTCTAAATGTTATTCAATCATTTCACTCATATTTCCACAATGGGTTGTCAATTATTTCATTTGGCTTCCTCTAAAATTTTAATGTTGTGAGAATATTAAAATAGAAAAAATTAAAAACCCTCAACACAAAAGCACATAAACAGCTCCACATTTCAAATGAAAACCCCTTTTCACAAAGAATAGTCATTCAATTCTTCACAATTCCTAGGCAGAATGGCAAAATGGCATATATTTCTAGTAGATATACATACCTGCTATCTAGCTTCCCGCCCCTATCAAATGTGTTTTGGTAGGGAGAGTGGTCGCTCTGTTTCAGCCTCCGAATGCCTACAACCCCCTTCTATGCTCTCCATCAACCTCCAAAATGTGAAAATGACAATGTTTTGGGCTTTTTGTCCATTCCAAATTATTATTTTGAAATGGCGAGCTTTTGGGATTTTTGTCCATTCTAAATTATGATTTTGAAAACCCACCGTGTTTTTGTAGTGACGGCACTCCAAACGACATTTGCCTAAACATCTATCAGCACCGTCTGTCAAGTCTTTTCGTTGGTGCATTTTGTCAAAAGAGTGGCATGGAAGATGAGTGTTATATTCTAATGTCTATACATAGGTTCATTTTGTCGGGAGATTAGCTTCTCCCATTTATTAGAGGGTTGGGGATTTATATTTATGTCACTCTGCCCTATATTGTGCCCTGTGTTATTACCATATCATTTCCCTTTTATCCTTCTCCTGAGAGAAATCCTACGCATATCCTTCAATCTTCTTTGAACTAGCATGAGAATATTTCCGTAAGCCAGCCCTTCCATTGAAACAAATAACGAGAGCACCGAGACTGGTGACTATGGAGCCTTTTGCTAAAAATGATGTATGTCCTTAAGAAAACTCATGCAGCGCATGATATATATAAAAAATCTAGTTTGAATTTTTATATGAATTCTTTGTAGCATATAAACTTTTGATCTTGGGAAATTATATGTTTAAGTACATTTGAGTAGGTGTAATATTGGGATACTTTTCAGGGAGTCCTGATATTTCATTCCTGTATCATGTAGGTGTAATGAGCGTTAATCACTACTCATGAAACATGGATAAATGAATTTAACTCAAAACTATACGACTGAATCCTGATAGAAATATCATAACATTCAAAGAAACATAGAAATACTAACAGTTAAATTTATACATTCCCCTAAAAGGTTTCCCTCAGTTTACCATAAAACCAAACCAACATTCAGTTATAGACAAGACTTAGAATAGTATTAATTTTACTAAATTGAATAGGCATTAACGAACTAATTCAAATCATAGACATTGCAGTGGTCTTAAACAACAGGCCAAGGAAGTATCTACCAGTTCAGGACCAGCATTAACGGTTAAAGAAAACTAAGGAATTATCTACTAGCTTAAAGAAGAGTTCCATGGAGCAATTAATAACAGACTACCTTGTATGATCACAATAAAAAGAAGAAAACTGTAAACAGCAAGGCACACAAAGTAGTTTTTGTTGAAGAAAGTTCCTTAACCTTCTGTCTTCTCAAAGATCTGATCCTGTCCAATCTTGCTCTTCTTAGCAAATCTACATCAGAAATGCTCTTCATATGCCTCCCCTTTGAGGGAGTTGTGGCTGCTTTGGGAGGTCTGGGAGGTTTTTTCCATCTGGGTTTCAAGGCAACGTTGGTATTCCCATGCCCAATCTTCTTAGTATTCCCAGAAACTGAATTCTCTATTTTTTCCAAATCCAAATCATGAGACCTCTGTTTCTTAAAACTAGATACAACCGACTATGAAAACCCCACCTTTACTTCTTTCTGCTGGCAACCACATTGAACACCGGTGTTCCTTGTATGCCCACCTACTAATCCACTATCTCTCTGAGTAAAGCTCAATCTTCCCCAAACTTTCCCAAACTTCCTTCTTCCTGAAGCTAGAAATGAACAGAACTAATATAATGTCCTCTGTTTGCCCATCTACTATGTTATACAAAACTCTTTTGATCCCAAGTTAAAGTCCGTACTGATAACCAAACTATACTCTTTTTTTGCAAGATTTGTACCAGTAAACCAAAATGGCAAATAAAATAATGTGAAGAACAAAGGTGCTCCCATTCGAATGGCTGAGCCACTCCAAAATCTTATAAATGCATTCCATACTCAACCAAATGATTCGGTTGCTTCTCTGTTTAATGTTGTCAAGTATGCGCCTACAAAACTAGGTGTGTAGTTTGCAATTTTCCTGAAATCAAACAACCATTCTAGTCTTAATCCTCTTCTAATTACTGTCGAGATCTTTACTCTTGAATTTTTATTTGGAACACCTAGAACAATCTCACAATAGTGCAGGGTCTAAAGAATTAGATATTTCTGCATCAGATTCTTAGTCACCAAATATCACCATCTCATGTGATAAATCCATGCAGGTTGACATTTGTATGAAAACACAAAATTCCATTTCCCTCATCTATGAATATTATTGAGGCTAATATTTTTAGTGCTTTGGAGAACAAATTATGAATATTCTCTTTTGATTCACCAACAGTAGAAAACTGCATAATTGATGACAATGATGATGCATATGAAAAACTTTGCTCAGAGTGTGGCATAGACATTTTGTTTGTTCTTGTGATGGCATGAGCACATTCATGAATGGATACAATATTATTGCCATTCTTTTAGATGGTACCAAAATCTTCATTTGCTGTAGGAGACTTTTAAGATTCAA
Source organism: Sequoia sempervirens (assembly GCA_007258455.2). Lineage (NCBI taxonomy): Eukaryota > Viridiplantae > Streptophyta > Pinopsida > Cupressales > Cupressaceae > Sequoia > Sequoia sempervirens. Next base: position 746,088,646 of record VDFB02058242.1, on the reverse strand, counting down.
TCTGTGCTACTGATGATGATTGTCTAGGAGTTAGGAAGATTGAGATTAAATTAACATGGATCATGTACATGTGTGATGTATGCATGTTTCACTAAGCTTAGGGTGAGGTCTTATAGGGAGCTTCAGCATCTATTTTGAAGGAGTAAGGGGTCCCATGAAGCGCAAAAAGAAAATGTTACAAGCGTAATTAGAATCTCAACAATAGCAGTTCCTACTTTTTAGCTCAAAAACTTAAGTTGGGGCTAGAAATTGCCCCACCAGCTTAGGTTTTTCTCTGCCAGTTGTCAATTATATGAAATTTTAAAATTCTCACCAATTAATTGAATATGCAAAATAATAAACTTCATGAAACCACTAGCTTCCACAAATATAGGAGGCCAAACTTTTAAGCTTAAACTATGATACAAAATTCATGGGACCTCCCACTTTAAAATAATATTAAAAAATCTCAGCAGCACACATTGAAATTATTTTTAGGAAGCCCCCCTCCATGAGACCCCCACACTTAATGATGCTTACAAATCTGCAAGTGGATTAGTGCTTGAGAGAGAAAAGAAAAATTATATAAATAATTTTTATTTATTTCATTTTTTAGAAGATAAAGATATGAAGAGTGAACTTAATTAAATAAATGTTTAATTAAGGTGGACTATAGAAGAAAAAGCATAAAATGATTAATTAATGTTATGAAGATGGTTGGAAAGATTAATTAAATAATTAAGTTTATTTAACTAACATTGGAAAAGGACAAAATCTAATGAATTTATGATGTGGATGTATTTAGACATCTCCAATATCAAGGTAAAGTTATCTAACTATCAACATGCATTATCCTATTCAAGAAAAAAAAGAACAAGATCCATGAATTTTTTAAGTATACAAACTGAGTTATTTTTATGGATAACACAAGCAATAAACTGAATTATTTTTATTCATTATTTAGATTAGGGCATCATACTCCAATCTTTCATATTCTACAAGCTCACTCTTCATTCCACTCAAAACAAAAATTTAGAAGGCCATCACCACAACCATAGTGTATGAAATCACATTTAAAATTCTAATATTCAGTAGATACCATATCCTTAACATAATCCAAGATATAATAAACTCCATAGAAGAACATAAATTCTGTTACTTCTCCATATGAGCCATCTCACAAAACAAAATCTCCACTTATTTAATGCAAGTCACTTATTTATGAAAATAGAATATTGTGATAAGCTTTTACAAATTTTCAACTAAGAACAACAAAAAAATCTCCACTTATTCAATGCAAATCACTTATTTATGAAAATATAATGTTGTGATAAGCTTTTACAAATTTTCAGCTAAGAACAACAACATTTGAAACCTAAATCGGAGGCCTGGCAATCACAATGTGCATCGCAATTTCCACAACTCGCAACAAACTTGCAATCATCTCCACCAGCAATGCGAGCCGCATTTGCTCCTCCTATAATAAACACTGCACTTGCAACACCCATATCAATACACAATTGAATTCAAAATGATTATCACCAAAAACACATACATTAATCAAACATTACCTGTTGCTATGAGCATTAGGGGAGAAGACCCAGTAGCTACCACTCATTGAATAACCGCCACCTCCATGCTCACTCCACCCCCCAAAAAAAAATTAACTTTGATCCACTAAAAAACTTTTTATTAACAAATAGAAAATTACAACAACACCAATAGCTGCTCATAATAGAATGAGTCACTCACCAATCAAAGTACACAGCTAAACATGCCTTTGCATTTATAAAAGAAGTCAACTTGCACATAAAAAGGCTCATTCACAATTTCATTTAAATCATTTACTGTTACAATTACCCCCACTTGCAAATGTTTGTCCCTCACTACATTTTATATTTACAAGTATACATGCACAGCTACTGGTGCTTTAGATGACATAATCACAATCTCCTTTGAACTATATGGGTTTGAAATGCACAGTCTTTCACACACTCCCTGGCAGCTATATGTATTTATTTCATTTCCTGTAGGTACCTGCACAATTAAATATAGGTGTAAGGCTCCCCAAATAAACATCAAATCCAAATGTAATGCAGAATTCAGTCATATCATCTTTAAAAACCTACGTAACTTGCAGCTTCAAATTCAAATGCTCAAACAAATTCAAATTTCAAACACAACAACCAAATTGAATGCATTCAATTGTCAGATTTGAATTCCTAAATAAGAGGGGGAAAGTAGCCAGCAACATTCACAATTGCATGTTACTCTCTACAAAGTTGAAAGCAACGACAAAGATTTTCTGCACATTCCTCTGCACATTCCTCTGATATCCAACGTCTCAGGTAGGTACTTATAGTTATTTTCATCTATGCAGTGTCTTCTTACTTTATACATTCTACCATTTGTTAAAAAATTTCTACTTTCCATTGCACATACAGTAGGCTAGCATACATATATTTGTCATTTTACATTGCGTGTCTCTTGTTCATTCAGCAAATCGATGTATATGTGTGTATCCTTTGCCTATCCATTGAAAATGCAAACAATGGTACCTATATTTATATTTGTGTGTTTTTGCTCATTTGTCATTTACTTCAGTGTTTATATCAGGGTTTATAGTTGTTATTTATTTTTTCTTATATGTGTACCTATTATATTTGTTTATTTTTGGTCATTTGTCAGGGTTGGTCATTTACCAGGGTTTAATATGTATATGTGTGTGTGTATATATATATATGCATTTAATATGTGTATTATGTATTTAAAAACATATACACATATATACAAATACATATATACATGTATATATGTACGTATATACATAGAAAAACACACATATATTTAATTACGTTTCATTTGGCTGTCCAATACAATAGCCTAGCATTTGTTTATATTTTTCTACTTCCCATTGCACATACAGTAGGCTACCATACATATATTTGTGATTTTACATTTTGTGTCTCTTGTTCATTCAGCAAATCGATGTATATGTCTATCCTTTGCCTATCCTTTTAAAATGCAAACAATGGTACTGGTTAATCATTTTCTTCTGCATCTTTCACAACCCATGAAGGATTTATTCGATGATTGAAAAATTATTACTGCTTGTTTATGAAATAAATCATTCCTCTTACACTCCTTTTCCCACATTGAAGTTATGTATGTATGTATGTATGTATGTATGCAGCTTCATACATACATACATACATATATAATTATATGTATATATGTATGTATGTATGCAGATACATACATACATATATACATATGTATATATATATATGTATGTATGTATCTGCATACATACATACATACCCTTAAAAAAATGTGAATTTGGTTTTCTTTTGTGCTTAAATTATTAAATACGGCCTGGTAAAGTCTATTGTCTCATGATTTTGTCTCCAGAAATTATCAGGAATTTCGTGGGTTTGAACACATGTCTATAAAAAATCCAGGTCACTTTGGGCATAAATCGACAAACCCATTAAAAATAAATATGTATTTGTCAAAACCCTTGCATGGTTTTTTCCAAATTCGTGTGCTTAATGAATTAATCTCATGAAACCCTTGCCTGGAATATTCTGCATCTATCTGAAAACGCACTTCTGTATTCCTGCTAGTGAGGAATTATTATTATGAAACCCTTGGTTAATTTCTTCTACTCTTTTTTCAAAACCCAAGTCTATACAATGTGCTTTGAACATTGATATATATACATACATATATCTATGTATATATAGATATATATATGTATATGTACAGATATATATATGTATATGTACAGATATATGCATACATGTAACTATGTAATTATATGTATCCACAGATACATGTATACATATATTTATACAAATACATATAAATACATCTATATCTACATATATATGTAAACCCAAATTAAATGATGCAAAAGAATGGGATACCCAACAAAAAAAACATTAGTCATATGCTTTAATCGAACCCTAATTGGGGTGTAATGTGTTTGGTGTCTGGTGCTTTAGTAAGGAGATTAATATGTAGGAGTGATTTTTAATGGGCACCAAAATGATTTTATAAGGTGCTAACCTGAATTAGACCCATTGACTTTTGAGCAGATTTGAATGATAAAATAGATCTATTTTCTATTTTGCAAAGTTTATACATGTGTTTTGTACTTATATCTATGTTTTGCAATGTTTATACATTGTTTTTCTGACACTTGATCACTTACAATGTACAAGATCATTGACAATCATGGCACCAAGGCACAAAAGGAAAAGATCGGGTGTGAGGCGCTTGAATAGAGTACCTCGTGTAGTGACATTCAATGTTCCAGATGTTGATGAAGAGCCAGCAGTGAACATGGACGAGGAAGTGATTTCTGAAAATGCAGAACAGACCAATGAAAATGATGGTTTTGAACCTACTGTTCATAATATTGACGTAGAAATGGAACCTCCATCTGCTAACCAAGTGACAACCCCAGATCAGTGCATGAAAATTTGGTCTATGGATGACATGGAAAAAGCCATTGCAGATGTTGAATACCATCAAATGTCAATCAGAGGTTCAACGATCAAATGGGGAATCTCGCCTAGCAGTTTGCGGTCATGGCTCAATGGTGTGACATCCACAAAAAAGAGGGGGCCACCAACAATCCTGACTGACGAAGAAGAAGCTGAAATTGTGCAATGGTGTAAAGATATGGCTAATATTGGCCATGGCCTTCAAGTGTCACAGCTTAAGTCAACGGTGGCCCACATGGTTGGAGTGAGGCCTAACCCATTCACAAATGGGATACCAGGGAGGTCATGGTGGGTTGGATTTCATCAAAGGCATCCTGATCTGACAATTCGAACACCCGAAGGAGTGGACACAGATCAAGCTATAATTTTGCGGCCTGAAATAGTTTCTTCATTCTATGATAACTTGGAGGAGTTGTACAACAAACATAATTATGGGCCCAATGACATATGGAACTGCGATGAAACAGGTGTGCAAGCTAGCAGAAATTGTGCAATGAGAGTTATTGCAAAAACAGGGACGAAATGTGTTCCACAATTAATTGCTAAAAGCAGAGAATGGATCACTATTCTAGCTTGTGTTAGTGCAACAGGTCAAGCTATACCTAGTTACTATTTGTTCAAGTCCAAAAGGAACATTAGAAACTATATTGTTAACTGTGAGCCAAGGGCATGCATGGCAATCCAAGAGCATGCTTGGATGACCAAAGAATTATTTGTGGCATGGTTAAAACACTTCGCAAAAAATGTCCCAGGAGGTGTGTCACCAACCAACAGAAAGCTTCTAATCTTTGACGGTCATGGCAGCCATGTGGCATTCAAAACGGTTGAAGTAGCAAAGGCTATGGGAATAGATTTGCTCACACTTCCAGCACATTGCAGTCACAAATTGCAGCCCCTTGATGTTAGTGTGTTCTCACCATTTAAGAACTACTTCAAACAACAAAGGACTATATGGCTCTCTGCAAATCCTCAACTTGACATTGGAAGGGAAGAGTTGGCAACACTTGCCAGCAAAGCTTTTGCACAAGCTTTGACTCCTAATAACATTGCAAGTGGTTTTAGAAAAATAGGAATTTGGCCATTAGATCGACATGCACTTGACTTGGATATGGGGCCAAGCCAAGCTTTTGTGGTTGAAGAGGAAGGAACGACATTGGGAGCAGAAACTGAGGGTGATACAGCTGATGAAGAGGCACAGTTCATGGTAGCTAAGACTTGCTTGAGGATAGCAGGTTGGAATGAGGAATAGATTGGATAGTTTGTGGATACCTTTTCTACAAACATTCCCCCAAATCCAGAAAACATTGACGAAACAAAAATTCAACAAGAACCAGCAGTTCGATCATGTAATCAGGCAGCTGAAAATGAAGAGAGTCTGAATCTGCCATTTGAATTTCAAGATGCAACTTTGAACGTAGGGGTGCATCTCAATTTCACTCAAGTGGATGAAGGGTTGTCCATGCCATCACCACCGAATGTTGATCCTGAAGATGTCATCCATTACTTCACAACTGGGAGAAATTGGGAGGCTGAAAATGATGAAGAGGATGGACTCGATGGTAATGAATCAAGTGATGAAGAGGCTGACTATGTGCCATGCACACAAGTCAATGATCAACAACCAGCAGGCAGCAGAAGCACTTTTTTGCAACTCCCAATGCAATGAGTGCACCAATCATCTAACAGAGGTCGCAATGGGGTCCTACGCCTTAGTAGGCAGTCTCAAATTTTGACATCGGATGATTTCTTCAATTTGTTGAATGAACAAGAGGCACAGAAGCAAAGAAACCAAGAATTGCAGCAAAGGAAAAGGGAGCAAATGGCTGAAAGGAAGGCAGAAAGAGAAGCAATCCTCGCACAGAGGGAGGCAAACAGATTGGAGCGTGCTGCAAAAAAATAGAAAATTGCAAAGGAGAAACTGAGGCAACGACATGAAAAGGAGCTTCAAAGGGAGCAAGCAAAGATTGCTAGACAGTTGAAGGAAAACCAAAAGCAGGCCGAAAGAGCAGAAAGAAACAGAAGTAAGAGTACTCCTACAACTCCTCTTCCAAGTCAACATCCAATTTTAAGGGACATGATTAACATTTTGTCTCCAGCCTTTGCAGCTCTTAGCAGCCTACAAAATGGGTCTTCTGAAGGCTACTCTCCACAGTTACAGCTAACTCTAGAGGCAAATCATGCATTACTTGCTTGTATAGTAAGTGCCATATAGAACAATCTGCAGTCCTTAACATCTTCTCCAGTTGGCGCGGAGTCAGTTGACCCCCAAGGACACACCACTTCATAATTAGATCTGTGGATGTTTGATTAGGATTTTTTGTTGTCAACTTTTTGACCTCGAAGTGTGCTAGAGTGTTTTTTGTAAAACTGAATGCTAGTCTATTATATTGGACAGCCAAAGGATACTAGTTTGTTGTATTGGATAGTGTTTGGATACTAGTGTCTAATTTTGTAGAACTAAATGGTAGGCTATTCTCAACTTATCTAATTCGATGTGTTCCAATGTGTTTTTTATATATTTTTAGACTCCTTGTCTTCTTTCCAAGTTAATGATCTATGCTTTTGTGATTCGAAATCAATTTTGTCTTTGTTGTATTCATCTATCATTGATGTGATTTAAAAATATGACTCACTAGTTTATTCAAGTTCTATGTTTTCTAAATAATGCATTTGGTAAAGGTTGAAAACATTATAATTCAAACTTTCTAACTGTAAGTGTAAGTGGAAATCAATCTAATTCTAAATTGTAAGTTTACAATGAATAAGTAAATCCCACCATAAATCAAATCCCATTGTTCAGGTTCATGAATGAACATCATTAGAAAAAAGATCATAAATGAACACAATGTCTAGCAGGTCACAGCCAAAGTAAACTCTTGAAAGACTTGACCTGAAATGTCATCATGCAAATTGACTTGCTCTTTACAACCTCCCTAGTTGTGTATACATGCATACATACATACATATATATATATATGTATGTACATATATACATACATACATACATACATACATACATACATATATATGTATACACAACTAAGTATATGCATACATATAACTATACATCTATATGCAACATATCCATAAATTAATCTATTTGAAATTATAAATTTTTGAACACATACACTTGGAAATTAATCTAATTGTAAATTGTAAATGTAAGTTTACAATGAATAATAAAAATGAACATTATAAATGAACACAATGTCTATCGGGTCACAGCCAAAGTAAAGTCTTGAAAGACTTTACCTGATATGTAATCTTACAAATTGACATGGTCTTCACAACCTCCTAGCCATTTGACATGCCTGCCACAACAAACAAATATAATACAACAAACAAACATGGACAATAGTTATTGAAATAAATAAAAAGATATACTAGTTAGTAAAAAATATAGAACAATAATTGAAACTTAGAACAATTTGAACAAAAAATCCTTAATTATTTGGTGTGTTGATAAACACAATTACCAAACTGCCCACCATGAACATCGTTACACCACCTCTCCTTGTTCTCCCATGCCTGCAAGAAAAGATTTACAACCACGGGTAGTCACAACCGAGGCTAGTAACATACAAACATCATATGACCTTTGAAATAATGCATGTACAACAACACATAATTAATTAAGTTCAATTGTGAATATAGTAGTAGAGGAGAAAAATTGTGAATGCCACTGGCTGCTATCCCTCTTATTTAGAAATTTGAATATGACAATTGAATGCATTCAATTTGATTGTTGTGTTTCAAATATGAATTTGTTATAGCATTTGAATTTGTAGCTGCCAGTTATGTAGGTTTTTAGAGATGATATGACTAAATTCTGCACTATATTTGGATTTGATGTTCATTTGGGAAGCCTTATATATCTGTGATTTTTGTAGGTTTGCATGCATGCATAGAGTCATACAAACATAAGCATACATGCATGTATTCATATAAACATATACATACATATAAATTGCAGAAAATCAGTAATATACATTGCAAAGCAGAAATAACACCTAAATGTGTCACTTTTAACATCTAATTAAAACTCTTTTATCATTCAAATCCACTCAAAAGTGAATGGGTCTAATTCACGTTAGCACCTTATAGAATCATTTTGGTGCCCATTAAAAATCACTCCTACATATTAATCTCCTTACTAAAGCACCGGACACCAAACACATTACACCCCAATTAATCTTCATTTGGGGTTCGATTGATGCATATGACTAATGTTTTTTTGTGGGTATCCATCCTATTCATTCGCTTTACTGTGTGTTGTCTTTGTAGCTGCACATACATACATACACACACACACACACACACATATATATATATATATGTATCTATATATGTATGTATGTGCATACATACATACATACATACATACATACATACATACATGCACATACATACATACACACATACATATATGTATGTGTGTATGTATGTATGTACATATATACATATATATATGTATGTATGTGCATACATACATACAGACATACATGTATGTATGTATGTATGCATGTACATACATACATATATACATATATATAAATGTATGTATGTATGTATGTGCATACACACATAGATACATGCATACATATGTACAACACATGGCGAAAAGGAGTGTAAGAGGAATGATTTATTTCATAAACAAGCAGTAATAATTTTGACATTATCGAATAAACCCTTAATGGGTCATGAAAGATGTAGAAGAAAATGAATAACCAGTACCATTGTTTGCATTTTGAAAGGATAGGCAAAGGATACACACATATACATCGATTTGTTGAATGAACAAGAGACACAGAATATAAAATGACAAATATATGTATGGTAGCCTGCTGTATGTGCAATGGAAAGTAGAAAAATATAAACAAATGCTAGAATGTATAAAGTAAGAAGACACTGCATAAATGAAAATAACTATAAGTACCTACCTGAGACTTGGGATATTAGAGGAATGTGCAGAAGGATGTGTCAACTGCTTCTCAATACATACACATATATACATGTATGTATGTATGTGCAATACACATACATATATATATGTATGTATGTGCACATACATACATATATAGATGTATGTATGTATGTATGTATGTATGTACATACATACATACATACATACATACATACATACATTTTGTAATAAGGAAAGATGCAGAAGAAAATGATTAACCAGTACCATTGTTTGCATATTCAAAGGATAAAGATGTTAGATGTTACCTGAGGCTCTTTGTATGTGCAAAGGAAAGTATGGTATGTATGTATATACATATACATACATACATGTATAAAAATGTAATACACAGACATATACATTACGACATACTATATACATACATGTATGTATGTGTACATACATACGCATGTATGTATATATGTATGGTCTGTATGTATACATATACATACCACTACATACATGTATGCATGTATGTGTATATGCTATGTTTGTATGTGTACATATTACATGACCATACATATGTATGGTATGTATGTATACATACATACATATATGTATATATGTATGTATGTATGTGTACATACATACCATGTATATATGTATGTACATACATACCATACATATGTATGTATGTGTGTAGCATACATACCATGTATATATGTATGGTATATGTACATATAATATATATGTATGGTATGTATGTACACATACATACATACATATATGTATGTATGTATGTACACATACATACCATACATATATGTATGTATTGGGTTTTTCAGAAATGTGCACAAGAAATTAACCAAGGGTTTCATAATAATAATTCCTCACTCGCAGGAATACAAAAGTGCGTTTTCAGATAGATGCAGAATATTCCAGGCAAGGGTTTCATGAGATTAATTCCTTAAGCACACGAGTTTGGAAAAAACCAAGCTAGGAATGCAGAAGTGCATTTTCAAATAGATGCAGAATATTCCAGGCAAGGGTTTCGTGAGATTAATTCCTTAAGCAAACAAATTTGGAAAAAGCCAAGCAAGGGTTTTCACGAATTCGTTTTGAGATAGATGCAGAATATTCCAAACAAGGGTTTCATGAGATTAATTCATTAAGCACACGAATTTGGAAAAAACGAAGCTAGGAATGCAGAAGTGTGTTTTCAGATAGATGCAGAATATTCCAGGCAAGGGTTTCATGAGATTAATTCATTAAGCACACGAATTTGGAAAAAATCATACAAGGGTTTTGACAAAAACATATTTATTTTTAATGGGTTTGTTGATTTATGCCCAAAGTGACATGGGTTTTTTATAGACATGTGTTCAAACCCACGAAATTCTTGATCATTTCCGGAGACAAAATCATGAGACAATCGACTTTACCAGGTCGTATTTAATAATTTAAGCACAATAAAACCCGTATTTGGAAAAACAAAGCAAGGGTTTTCACAAACCCACGAAATTCGTTATCATTTCTACAAACAAAATCATGATACAGTCAACTTTACCACATTGTGAGCGCGTGGTAACATGGGGACAGGAAATTATTTTACCCCAAAAAAAACTCGTGTGTATAACACCAGTACCATGACATTAGAAAAATAAAACAACACATGGCGAGATGCATGTAAGATGCATGATTTATTTCATAGACAAGCAATAATAATTTATCAATCGTCGAAAAAACCCTTCACGGGTCATGAAAGATGCAGAAGAAAATGATTAACCAGTACCATTGTTTGCATATTCAAAGGTAGAAGATGTTAGATGTTACCTGGAGTCGTGCGCACGTGGAGGAGGTGTGGGGAGCCATCGCCATCCGTAACCTTCTCCATCGACAGGAAGCTTCCAGACAGCGCGCGGTAAAGCGAATGAATAGGATGGGATACCCACAAAAAAACATTAGTCATATGCGTCAATCAGACCCCAAATAAATATTATTTGGGGTGTAATGTGTTTGGTGTTTGGTGCTTTAGTAAGGAGATTAATATGTAGGAGTGATTTGTAATGGGTGCCAAAATGATTCTATAAGGTGCTAACGTGAATTAGACCCATTCACTTTTGAGCGGATTTGAATGATAAAAGAGTTTTAATAAGATATTAAAAGTGACATATTTAGGTGTTTTTAAAAAAAAAAATTGGTGGTTATATTTAGGGGGTATTGGGACGTTAGGTGACGGCAAGGGGGCGACACCTCTAAAAGGGATCTTTTTGACCTCCACGCACATATCGGATGCTACCGCACTCTACCGAATTGCCCAAAAGCCAAAACTTTAGTTATAAGATCTTAACTCATGTGCGAAAAAACCCATAAATTTTTTTTCTGATTCGACATACAGTTTGAATTCTACGGTTGCACGAAGTTAGCCCTGGTGGATACTGGGTCTTCTCCCCTAGAATGACAAGTGCAAAGAATAAGGAACCTTTCATTCCTGCCATTTTCACTTTGCAAGTATTTCACAAGAAACTATTTTTCACAAGAAACTATTGCTATAGACAAGAGGTTTTATAGGGCATCCCCTATTCATCCTTTCTAATATTTTCATAAAATGTAAATTGGAAAGATTTCATTTGTGATTTAGAATTGTTGATTTACTTTCTTATTTTCTATTGTCTTTTCAAAAAAATAAAAAATTGTGCACATTATTGAGATTGCTAAGTTTGTTTCCTTTTTAAAATAACAGAAAGATTAACATTCTTATTTTGGTTTCATGAAAGGATTTATAGAATATTTTTGTAAATTTTGGAAAGTTCTTTTGTAGTTAATTTTCTAAATTTTAGAAACTTTCTTTTATGAGTAGTATTTTTTACTATATATATATATATATATATATATATATATATCTATGTATGTATGTATGTATGTATGTATGTATGTATGTATGTCAAGAATATCTTTTTTAAAAAGATCTTGAATAATTTTTAGTTTTAAATATGTTAATTTAGAAACTTATTTTATATGAAATAGTAAATTTATATTATTTCTTTTTTTTACTTACTTTCTTATTGTGATAACTTATGATCAATTTTATATATTAAAAAAAATTAATAAATATTTATCCAAAACTTAATAGAATTAAGTTAGATGGATGAGGAATGAATATTAGATGTATACAATTTTAGAATCTATGTATCTTTGGATAAAAATGTTTGTTGGGATAGTCAAATGGGTAGATCTCAATTAAAATATTCTTATCTACTATGTTCATAATCAAATTCATCGATCTAGATCATATTTGTCACCATAAACTTTTCCCACTATCACAAATTGAACATCTAACATACTTTGATTTGTATCTTCTATGCAATCTAAAAATATTTTGTCTCATCTCATATTAGAAACAAAAAGTTATTATATTTTTTCTTACAATTGTTGGAATGCCACTATTTTTTGTCATTTCAAGTCATATAAGGATGTCAAGTTAACAACTTTCATAAATGATCATAGACAATAGGACAATGCCTATAAATCTTATTCATCACTTATTTTAAAACATGAAATCCAAATGTGTCACTATTGATTTTTCCTTAGAAATTGTAAGATCCACAAAAAATATGGGTTTTGTTTGCTATTCAATTTTGACACTATCTTTTGGGCGGGGGCCCTAGCTCGGTTGGCTAAGTAATTCCGTTGCGGCTCTGCTGGTCATGAGTTCTAGTCTCCCCCATCCCGTGGTACCGGAGGGCGTGTCGCGCCAGCGCCGCCGGTCACGTTAAAAAGTTTACCAGGCGCACTGCAGTTTATAGGGGGTCGTGCTACCCGATTCCTGCAGTCTAAAAAAAAAAAAAAAAAAAAAATTTGACACTATCTTTTATCAATGGTATTTTGTATTTTCATCAGCTGTGTATTTTGTATATGTGTGTTATGACTTTATGTTTGAACATCTAGTACTATTTCAAATTAATTTTTCACTTATAATATGCTAATGGTGATTAGTGTATTTGGTTCTAAATTAGAGATTGAATCATCAAGTTGATATAGATTTGAGTGATTGTGAATCTTTTGATACCTAGATAGTATTAGAGGTAAATGAGCTTTGGTTAAATGTGGTTATTATTAAATGTTAATCAATATTGAACATGTTTCATATATTTATAGCAAGTTAGTTTAGTAATTCAATACTATGAGATGTTTAATGACTAAATGTGATTTGATTACTATAACATTTTAAAATCATGTTGACTTATATTGAGTTTGTTTACATATGATGGCAATCATAGGATGTATATGTATACCTTGTTTTATTTTATTTTTTATTAGTTATATCTTATTGTTTCCTCTAATTGTATTATACAAATAAATATAATTTATATTTGTATTAAGTGTGTAAGAATAGGTAAAAACTAACTATGATTAATTTAGAGATAATCATTTTGTAAAATGTATTTTTTGTAAAGATCCCCATCTCAGTTGATTACAAGTGGTGAGATGTTCCATGCTCTACATTATGAATCATGATCCAAGTGGATGTTGATTCTAGATCCTTCTGTTATATGTAAACCCATAATTGTGTGAGTTATTTGCATAATTTTATCTATTTTTCATATTTTAAATTTTCTTGGTTTTTAATACATGTATATAGTTCTTTCAAAGTAACCAATATGTCTTATAAGTTTTAAAAAAATATTTATTAAATGTTTTAGTAAATAAAGTGTTATGCAATTTAATTAATTATATTATTGGTAAGAAAATTAAAAGGATATATATAGACTCATTGAAATAAAATACATAATTCCTTTGAAAATATGTTAAAAGGGTATCTGTGTGAATTTTATTTTCAAAGATTGCAAAATATCTAGTTTCACTAGGTATTAGATAAAAATTCAATTTATGTTAAGGGTTTGAAATAAAAAGGAAAATGTAGTGCATTTAAAAGGACTTGTTCATTTTTCCTCCATTGTGTGGGAAATTTTACTTTTAAAGAAGATTGATTGAAACTAGTATGGAAATTTAGATCTTGAGTTTGGATTTTGGAAAGAATTGCAAAGGCTTTGTTAGAACCTCCAAAATTTGACCATCCTGACAAGTTTTGAATCCAATATGTGAAATTTCAAATCCAAATTCCATAAACGAGCTCACCTTCCAACTTAATTTTTTAGGTCTGATTGACACTGAAAACCCCATACTGATCCAAAAATCATCATGTATATAATTAAAAAAACATGCCCAATTATTTTACATCCATAAAAGTCCTTTACCACAACCATGTAGCAATGATTTGAACCCTTAGCGAGCTGGCGATATATAACAGACCATATAGAAGTATCCACTGCAATACCGCAAACGTATTATAGTGAAGGTGTGGTCGAGTGGTATGAAAGAGTTCAATTACATCATAAACCATAATACCGTGGTGAGAAAAAATGAATAGTGTGGTATAGCGAGAAACAACCTACCACCCTACAAGGAAGAAGATTATGAAGAGTGGTAATGTAGTAAAGGTCTCTCTATACCACAACAAAAAGGATTAAGATAAGCAGTAGAGTGGTAAGCCAGAAGTGACTACTAAGAGTAAGCCCACAGTACTGTGGGCTAAACGTTTAAAGCTTGTGGTGTAGTAGTAAGAACCCCACTACCCTACAATGAAATATAAAGAAGCTTGTGGTATAGAGGTGTACACCCCATTCTCCCACGATAGAGAAATGCACAACTCATAACAACCCTTTGATCTTGTGAAATCAATGGCACACATTCAAACTCGAAGTATGAGCTGATCACAAAATATTTGGCATGAAGTTGATATTAATGTTGACATGACTGAGCTCAAAATCCATTAAACTAAGAATTTGGCATTGTTTTTACACTCATTTGCAAGAAATTACCATGTGGGGAGCTAGGAGTTCGAGGAGGCGAAGCTCTGCAACCATCATAAGTCGGCTAAGTGCATAGAACTCGTTGTGGAACAAATTTTACAAGTATAGAATTGTTTGAAGTTTTGCATTCAGAAGCATAGAAAGTTCAGAAAGAAGTAGATAATTAACATCATGCTGCCTAAAAAGAAAGAGCTTAAAATTAAAAAAGATGAACCTAAGGGTGAAAATAGGTCTTTACAACAATCTATCTTGGACATCCTACCTAACTCAATCGACAAGGGGTACAAGAAATTTTTCAAGGATACAACTCATGGTTGTAGAGATTCCCTTATCCCAATCTACAGGTGGGAATTATTTTGGTATTTTTATGACAAGAGGGAAGGCAAGGTTCCAATGTCAAACCCATGGACATTAGACTTGGCTAAGTAATTTTCCCCAATGTTTTTGTAGATGTAGAGTTCATCAGAGCTTTAGCTCAAAATTATCATCTTGCTACTAGGTTTTTCAAATTGCCAGATGGTTCACCATTGGTTGTGTTAACTAAAGCATCCATCATTGAATGCTTTAACCTAAACAAAAGGCCCTAACTAAAATTGATTTGCAAAGAAGTGAGGAAGAATATACTAGATTAAGGAGAACACACATATGTTATGAACTCCCCATATATATGAAAAGGGGTTGCTAACAACAGGGTGATACATATTCCCCCCTCTGCCACTAAACCATTTGATATAGGGGATTTTCAACTTTATTTCAAGGAAACCAATTTTTCTTTATGTCAATTACTTGGGATAGATGCACAAGAGCAAATGCCAATTATTTTGACGATGATGGCTATGAGAGTTCAGAACCTTGAGACAAACATTGAATATGATTTTGCCTCATACCTTGAGAAAGCACTACATGAAGGATTCCTATAGGTTAGAGAGAATAGAGCCTCTTTAACATTTAGGCAATATTCTTGACTGTGTCACTTCATATTGTACAAGAACAAAGATATATGGACCAAAAGGATGTGTTTGGGTAAGGTTGATCAACAAGGGAACTTGTTTCTTGTGCAATGATGGTGTTATATATGGGATAGTAGATGCAAAAAAATTGATTATGTAGTATTCCATGATGACTTTGTGCACAGAGTTATGAGTGTTCTTGGCCAACCATCTCCAAGACTACACACACCTATACTACAACTATTGAGGCCTTTGGCTTTATAACTAGTTCAAGGCCATACCCATAACTTTGGTGATTGGTTTTTTCTACAAGATGTCACAATAATCAGGATTTATGGATGCCCACATGCCCCACATATATTTCCAAAATTTGTTCCTCTTCAGCTAGCTTTCTTAGAGTTTATGTGGAAAATGTTGCAGATGGAAAAGGAAGTCATGCAAAAACAAAAGAAGGGTAGATTTCTACCCAATTTAACAACATGTGAAGAATTATTAGTGGGATATGATACTCTTGAAGAGTTACAAAACTACCTTAAAGCAAGGTACTCTTTAAGGTCTAAAAAAGAAAGGGTCTTTGACTTTGAAGTTCATATGAACTTCATGAGACAAACCATCCTTACCAAGACTACAATCATTCATCAAAATGATTATGGAGAAGATGTAATTAGAAATTGATTTACTCCTCAAGAGGTATATCAGAGGAAGAGAAAATGGGAAATCATGATGAAGGTTGAGGGAGAAAGGAAGGAGAAGAGCATTGACTTTTTTGGGTATTTTGTAGAAGAAGAAGATCCTTTCAAGAGGATAGATTTGATAATTGATAAATTTCATGAACTATATGATAAGTCTACAACAGAAGGAGAGAGGCCCACCAAATTATCTCCCAAGAGGCCAAGTGGTATTGTAATTTCAAATCCTTCCCTTGATACTATTTCAATGTCATGCTCCTCCATAATCACCTCCTAAACAACCACTCCCTAAGAAACAAACAATACAAGAGCCAGATCGACTAGTTTCCTATGCAATGAGTGAGGAAGTTGGAGATACCAAAGAGGTAGCTAGTGTGTTAAGACACTTGAAGGATGATGTTGAAGTAGACCATCCAATTCATGAAATTGAAGCCCACAAGCTTGAATCTCGAATTGACATCTATGTATAGGGAGAGAGAGAAATGCATGAAGATGAAAGGGTGATTGCAGCACTCAAGTTTGTGGAGGATGATGAGTTTATCAAGACTCCTGAATTTAAATATTTTTGGATCAAAATGAAGATTGTATCCCAGAACTTCAATGAATTGAGAATTGACAATGTTGATATTAGCCCGTAGGATGCTAGAGAAATGGTCTTGAAAATTGATATACTTATTGTCCCGGGTATGAAATTAAAGAAAATGTTTTTACTTGATCAACTAAGAACACAAGAGGAACCAATGATGATTGTTGAGTTTGATTTGAAGGAATAAGTGGCGCAGGATACCACCCAAAGATTGAGACCTTGGTCATCTGGGCCACACAAAGAAGTACAAAAAATCCAAGGTTATTAGATGTGGTGAAGGAAATGAGAGTATCAGCCATGGTGAAGACATTAAAAGATACATACCCTCTAGAGGTTGCAACCATGACAATGCACTCAGCCATGTTCACTCAAGTTGTTGTTAAGGAGATGGAATCCAGATTTGTAGAGTATGAAAAGGAACATAACTTTCTCAATGATGAAGTAAATAAATTGTTCATGGAAAATGTGAAATTAAAAGAATAATTGAAAGGAGTAGGGCCTTCAGAAAGTAAGGAAATGATATTATACCAGCCTCTTGCTACCCAAGCAAATGATACAGACAGTGCATCCTATGAGCAAATGAATGTACTAAGGTAGGAGATTGAAGAATTAAAGAGAGTTAATAATGAGGCTAAGAAAGGAATGAAGAATCAAATCTCTAATGTTTTGGAAAAGGTCCTGGAGCACAAGATCAAGTTAATTGTGGATAAGTTAGAAAATGTGTATGATTTCTACATCTCACTGTCTCATGCAATTGATCACAAGAAAACACATGTACTTATTTTGGATCCTTTTTTCAAGAAATGGAAGCCCATACACATACCTTAATGATTTTGTGTAGAGTTTTACATAGGAGTAGTGAGGCTCCTGTAGCCCTAAAGGACATTGAATAGATGGTTAAAATGGTTATAAATAAATCCCAATATATACATGGAGAATATCAAAAGATCAGAAGTAGAATGGATTTATTTCATACACTGAAGCAATGGTTTGTGCCAAAGATATTGAAATATGATGATCAATTGAAATACCTCGATGAGTGGAAGAATGAATTTGGTCAGATTGTTCCTGGTTGCATTGCTCATGTACAAAAGGATGGTGAATTGAGTTTCCATAGCCTCAATTTAATCATGCTTAGAATAATAGCTTTGGATGCCAAATATTCTAATCCCATTACAAACACCAAAGGGTTACTAGAGAGTCAGTGGAAAAATCACCTTGCAAATGTATTGAAGATTCAAGAATAAAAATGGCCACATGACTATACAGTGTATCAATAGGAGCAAAATTATTTGGCTCCTCTAGAAGAATAGGCCTCGAGATTGTCACAGTGGAAGAATCGAGCATTTAGGCACTCTATCATGGAGAGGAGGAAATTTTCAAATCGAGATGATCACGGGTCCCCTAAATTGATTAACGGATTTAAGTGCATTACTAGTGCTATGGACTTCCAGTCAAAATTGTTTACTTTCTTTCTTTATCACTTGTTTCTCTTAATAATGTTTTAGCAAAAACTAATGTTTAGTTTATATGAACAGGCATGAACTTTGAAAAGGTGCCTCATTTTGTAATTGTCCAAAGCTTGTTGCTTCTCTTATAAAAGAGAAACCAAGACTGAATTTTAGAGGGATCAAATAATCATCATATATCATATATAGCAATTTTATGATAGAATACATGAAAAGACTTATGATATACTATAAAATATTTTGAAGTAATTAGTGGAGAAGAAAGTCTAATTTGGTGGCCAAAGTTCTGGTGTTCAATTGTTTGCCGAGATTCATTGATAAATGTTATACTGATGTCTCCAAAGTGGTATTTTCTTGTTATTAATATTGAATGTATCAAGCATATATTTAATTTGTCAAGACACATTTGTTGCCTTTGTGTGATTGATTTTGATTGGTTTCTAGAAGAAATAATTAAAACTCCTTTTAAGTGATTCCTTTTAATTAGTTTCTTTCAAGAATTAAAATCCTTTGAATAGGTCATCTCAATTGGTTTCCTTCAAGAAAGAATTAAAATTCTTTCAAATATCACAATAACCTAGGGAGATATCATTGAGATTAGTAAGAAGATCCTGGTAACTGATAACCTTGCACATTTATGCCAGTCATAAACTTCTAAAAGTGCCAAAGAATTTGAGTTAAGCCATAATTAAGACACATACATCATATACATCTTGAATCCATTACCCAATAGGATGAGACACTAATCAATTTCATTTAGAATTACATTTCATAAAAACTTGATTCACACCTTCCATGTTTTCAATTATAGGAGTAGCAGTTAGAAACAACAAGTAGTTTAGCATTCAAGTTATCTATTTCATATCTTTATTCCATATTGAAGTAGATAGACAAAACTCTCATAAACATATTCAATCTACTTAAGATCAATCCATAGGATATAACACTTATAAGGGTACACCCTCCTAGGTCTAAGATAGAAGAACCTAAAGAGTAGGGAGTTAGAAACCATATTGGTTGACTTCGTTCGTTGGAAAAAAAATTGCTAAACCTAACCATAGAGCTTGGCATACTCTTAGGGTTTGCAATTTTCAATTTTTGGATCCAACATGCTTAGCGTGTGAATTGCATCTAGGAAATGATAATCTCAATTGTTGAGGGTTTGCATTATTGAAGATATTTTATTTTTTGAAAGTATGCATTTATTTAAATTATTTTCTTGTTTGGTCATGCTCCACCTTATGTGGATTTGGATATGAATTTGTAGGGTATGCTTGTTTTATATTTAGGATTAAATTTTTCTTTTTTTAAGAAATTCTTATTGTAGGTTTAATATTTCTACAAAAATATAAATTATTTTTGATTATAGGTAAAGCAGCTTTTGAAGGGACCCCAAAACCCTTTACAAAATAGAAAATTGCTTTAAAATATAATCAAAACAAACTAAGTAGCCGGACATAAGCAAAAAACAAACAAACAACCAGCCAAAAAGATAGATAGAACAAGCAATCAATTACATAGTTTTTCATAATATTAGTAGCTTCTAGATCACTATCTATAATATTTTGATGCATTTCCATGACCTCAATGACCTCCTTTGTAGGAGCCCCAAAATTCTTCTTAATTTTATTGTTAGTATGAGTGCAAGGACCCTTCTCACTAATCCCTTCTTTAGGATCATTGGGGAGATCCACTAGACCAACAAAAACTTCTTTAACACCAGAAGAATCTCCTTTCCACAGCCTAGCTTTCTCATTGAGAGATTGTAGACCTTCAACCTCATTATGGAGAACTAACTTACTAACATTGATCACATTTTCTAGGTTCTTGTAAGCTCTATTCATTTTATCCTCCAAGACTGAGATTCTAAATTCTAAATTTCTTTTTAGCTTCAACATTTCATCAATCACAATCTTGGTGCAGGAGCACCCACACCTCATCCTCCATATTTGATCATTTGATGGTAAATAGGGAGGTCAATAGGTTGGTGTGGGAATTTTGAGCACGCTTTGTCTTTAATAAGGTCAATCAAGACCCTTAAGTATGTTTTAGGATCAGTCTTTGAGTTTAGTGATCATAAAGTGAAAATTTCAATCTTGCACAAAGAATTGTTTTTGTAGCCTTTGAAGGCAAGTTTTTGAATTTGTATATGAGTGTGCAAGGTTGGAGTTTTTTTGATGTAATAAGTCTTTTTCCAAGCCATTTTTGTGTTTTTAGTGAGTCATAGGTGTTAGGAGTGCAAACATTATAATATGAGTAATAGCGTTGTTATAAAATGTGTAAAAGATGTAAATTTGGCCTCCAATGGTCAGTAGAGATTTAAAAGTTGGTTGTAAGGAATTTGTGAATTTTTTTGATGAGGATAAGCCTTTAAAAAGGTGTGAAAACTCATTTTGTAATGTTGGATCAAAGTTTGAAGAATTGGCAATAAGATTTTTTTGAGTTTTCATTCATTTTCTGAGTTTCACTCACTATTTGCAAATTTGTACGGACCCGTACAACCAAATTTTATTATGTAATGGTTCATATTATGTAAAGGCATGTGTTATAATTGCTTTTCATCAAGCTTGAGGGAATTTAATTGAGTTTTTTAGTAGTAATCTATGTTTTCCTATAGTAGACTGAGATCACCATGTTTTGAGGGTTTGTAACCAAAATCATTTTTTAAAGGGCCCTTACACTGACTATATCTACTGTAACTAGTGTAATGGTCCCTAGGGAGTCTAAGTAGATTGTAGGTTTCATGATTATATTTGTGGAGAAGGAACCAAGGAGATAAGCATGTTGTCTTGATGAGTTTTGTGAAGTAAAACACATGAAGATGGAGCCTTGGGTCTAGGGTTTGTGAAAATCAATGAGAGTGTGAAGTTTTTTCAACTTTTGAGCATATAGGGGTTAAAATACAAATTTTTGAGTTGGTGGCATGGTCTAAGAGGTTGTGCAAGTGGGATTTTGAATAAACCCTCTTGATTTGGCAAGAAATTGAGGGTTTTGTGGTTTGCTATGTTGGAAGGGTTAATCCTGAGGATAAATTGTGGTTTTAGAGGTTTAAGGGAATGAAAAATTATTCCCCAAGGTTTCATATATCTGTGTTAAGTTTAAAGGTATGTTGCTTTGTAATTTAGGCCTAATCAGCTTAACTAGGTTAGCGTAGAAGGGGTGATTTTAGAAGATTGGTCCAAACAACTTATATCTGACTTTGAGATATGTGTTAGAAATCTGAAATGGGTGTTTGAATCCATCATATTTTTTTTAGGTTTCTTGGAGATTATTTGAGTTAAAGGCCAAAAATTGAGTTTGCACTACTACTAGGATTCAAGGGTGAAAGTGAGAAATCATGCTTTTGATTGTTTTCAAACTTTGAGGATTGATTGAATTTCTCAAATAGGTCATTTTAATCTTGTTAGATGCCTCTTGAAGGTAGGTTGTCACTTTGAATGTGGTTGAGCCTCCTGGGTTTGCATCAAATCTTCAGAGCATCAACCAACTGGTTCACTTGATCCTGAATAGAGGAACCCTAGGGATTAGGAGTACCCCCAACATTGTTAACTAGAGAGTGAACCTTAACATTAGTTAGGTTAAGTTCATTAAACACCCACTTAAAAAGTCTGAAAAAAGGTTAAAGAATTATCTTTATCCATCCCTAATACACTAGGAAAATATTCCTTATTCCAATTAAAAGTGTCCCTATCATCATCTAGATCCTCAGGATTAAACCTGTTATCCTTCTCATCCTGCAACACATCCTTACCTTTGTTACCATCATCAAGAACTTTGATTTTGTGCACAAACCTCTCAATATCAGTAACCTCATGAACACCCTAATCATTAGCATTCTCATGACCTTCATCAATAGACCTCTAGGTCTCAACATTGGGAGTTTTAGTAGGTTCAAAACTGACAGATTCCTCTTGAGGCAAGCATTTCTTGTTACCAGAATGCTCCTTTCCCTTAACCTTCTTGTGATTTCTCCCTTCTTTCACACACAATTTCCTTTTCCTATCTGAGGTATGGGATTCCACCTCCTCATTCACTTCAACATCCTCCTCCACCTTCTTCTTACTAGAGGTAAGATCATCACCCTTCACCTTCAGCTTCTTGATAATAGGTTTTGGGAACTTACCTAATTTGACCTTCTAGGTTCTAGTGAAATATTCAAAACCCTCCACCTCCTCACTACTAGTGATATACGCTTCAAACTTAGAAGGCTTAGAATTTTTATCCTTCTTTTTTCATTTACCCTCAAAAGTCTTAGGAGGGTCTGAAAGGACCTCCATAGAGGCTTCTAAACCAAAAACAAACTCCTCAAAACCAAAACCTGAAATAGACCCTATATCATACCCAAAATCAAACTTCTTAGGGAAGCCTTTAGAGATTTTCTTAGGCTCATCAAGAATTGAGTAGGACTTGGCATATTCCATAATTATGAGAGTTAATCCCTCATGGAGGATAGGGTTCTTAGGATTCCTTTTGTGGTATTTTATACCATTTCCAAGGGAGGAATATAGATAAAAGGGGAAAGAAACCCTCTTCTTATGCCTAAAGTGATTTAGCAAAACAAAATAATAGCCAACAAGAACAGAGAAGCGGTCGTCAAGAGTAATATACCTCATGATTTCAGCCACCACATCACCCCAAATTGCCTTGATAGAGCTATGATAAAAGCCTACACACTTCGCCTTTTCCAACTGACTCCTTTCATCATCCTTAAAGAAGATTTCCATAGAAGCACTACACTCTTTCTTGTACCTATAGACCTCCCTTCCCTCTATATCCAAACCAATAATATTACCAATGAATTCTTTAGTAATATTGAATTCCATACCAAACATCCTAAGGACTCTACTTTTCCATCCCTTGACGAAAGCATGTGAAACCTTTGGGCCAAAGCCATGAAGTCTTTCAATGTAGGGAGTGATACCCCCCACCTCCAGCAACCTCCAAACCTTCTTGTTAATATTGGAAGAGTCACATGAAATCAGATCAACACGATTCCTCTCACCTCCCATGATGACCATAGAGAAAAACCACAACTTCAACAATTTCAAATATTTGTAGAGGATACAAAATAGAAGAAGCCTCTAGAAGGAAGCTTTCCAAACAACCACAATTCATGTGGGAGTATTTATGTGACTAGAGGTCATAATAATTCTTAAATGCAGATCTTTATGGACCTTTGCCACATCATTAAATGCAAGGAATTGCGACTTAAGAAATCACACTTCGATTTAAAATTTTACATGAGAATCAACATGTGGTTTAAAAAATCATTTAAGGGAATCCCCTCCTTAAACGACTTGCATATCATGATTGAGAATAGATTGGATGTTGATGGGGAGGGGATCAATCTTATCCCAAACTTTATACTCATGAACCCCATAATTTGCAAACTTATTTGCAAGGCAATTTCCCTCTTGATATATGTGAGATATGAAACATTGATCAAAGGAATTCAAAATTGATAAAGCATCAAGAATAATAGGTTCTATAGACCAAGAAGGAGAGGAAGTCTTCTGAATGTTATTTGTAAAATTTAAGGAGTCACTCTCAATCCAAACCTTGTTGAAGCCTTTAGACTAAGCCATCTTCAGACCATGGTAGATAGTTGAAGCTTAAAAAATATAAATTGTTACCTCAAAACTATGGTAAAATTTATCTAGAATCTTATGTTATTATAATAGTGTGATACCACTACATCATTATGCTCAAAATAATTTTAAATATTGAAATTTTAAAATTTTAAAAAAAATACAAGCTATGTTAATGGTGGAATATCAAAGCTCACACAATATTTTCCAAATGTTCATCAATTTAATTCAAGGCAAGTTAGTGGTGGAATTGAGAATTCTATGGTTCAAGGAGATTTCTTGAAATACCATGATTGTGAATTAATACTTAACTAGATCATTTTATATTATGGGGTGAGTGTTTTCCCCATGCAAATGAGTTTGTTTAACATTTGGTAATGTGTCATAGTGTAAACCTCAATTTTTATGCCAAGGACATTTTGAGTATTTTGGTATTTTTGGTGTTTATGAATGAGATCTATAGTAGGAGTGGAGTTTAATCTTACCACTCATAGAATTTAAATGAAAACAAAGAATGCAATATGTGACATAATATAATATAAGAACTAAAATTGAAATTAACTATATCACTATCAAATTATTTTTTTGATTTGTGGCATTATAATGAATAATATTAATGTACAAATCATTAAGTTTATGTTGTTAATTTTAATGAGAATATCCTATTATGTATAGGGTCACATTTCTCAACTTTTCTTGGTCTTGTTAATATAGTGATGGCATTCCACCATTGTATGTCTAGTAACCTCTCCCTTGATTCCATAGATTCATTTATATTTTATTGGTGTATGTGAATTCCATGTTTTTGCATTGGGTTTTTATTATCATTCCATTGTATGTCAATGGTTGTTAATGTTGGGAAAAGGTGTATTGTTCACCTTCCATAATGCTTATAATGTAAAATTAATATTATTTGTGGTGTACATATGGAATCTAGGGATGTGTACATCACATGTGTTAGAAATTCTTGGGGCCATAAGTATATGTTGTATGTAATAGTGGAGTAAATATTTAATTCATATGGATAGAACATTGAGAAGATAATTAGTATTAGAAAAAATTAGAAGCAAAAATAAATAAGATGGGCATTTTTTTATAAGCTCATAATTTTAAGGCACATGGTTTATATAATACCACTTTGTGGTTTTGTGAAAGCTTGTTTATATAAAAGAAGCACGTGATTTTTTGTTGAGGTTGGATTGTATAACCTTTGACTTGTTGGCTAAGGTTGAATGAGCATCTCTTGTAAGTTCAATATATGAGGAAAGGAAGTGTGGATTAATATGTGTGGTTGCATTATTCCAATTTGACTGTTCTCATTGAGTAAAATTAGGGATATTGTTAGTTTACAAGCCTTGTATGGAGACTTTATAAGTGTATTATAATATTTGTTCATAAGATAATACATTGAGTATGTGTTCGTGTGGTATGTTTCTATATTCTTTTGTACCTTGTGAATTCCAAATACGTGTTTGCATATTTTTATCTTTTAGGGTTATGTGGAAATAGTTATTATTACTACAAATTTCCTTTTATTTATTACCATTTTAATTTTATGTAGTTTTTTTTTTTTATTCCCATTATATGTCATTGGTTGGTGTTGTGATTTCAATGTGTATATTTATTATATTCATTGTCTATGAGATGGTATTGTGGCATACACATCTTGAGTTCAATATGTATATTTATTATATTCATTATGTCATTGGTTGGTGTTGTGATTTCAATATGTATCCTATTCTAGAAGGGTGGGCCTCAAGGTCCCACATAGTTGGGTTGTACATTATCACCATCAGGGTCAGTTAAATCATTAGTGGTGATTCTTTGGAGGATATGCAAGAGTTCTTGTAGCATCTTGATAGTTGTATGGGTAAGTGCACAAAGTTGAGTCCACGAAACGTGGAAGTTTTTTCCTTAACCAAAAAATTGAAATCAGCATTGAGGAAACGGGATCCCGTTACGGTTCGGGATCCCGAGCCTGAGATGAAACGGGATCCCACTTTTTAAAACTCAGATCCCATTTCCCACAGGACCCCGAACCAAAGGAAAAGGAACGGGATCCCGATTTTCAAAAAACGGGATCCCGATTTTCAAAAAATGGGATCCCGATTTATAAAAATGGGATCCCGATTTCTATAAATCGGGATCCCGTTGTTTATAAATCGGGATCCCGTTTTATACTGATATTTATTTTTTTTAAAAGACAGATTTCACTGCTCAGCGGATGGGACCCCGAGTACTGGCAATAGTGACCCCCACGATCAACAACAGGTACCCACCTACATGCCATTTTTTTGCATTTTTCTATTTTGAATTGAAATTTTGAAAAAAATAAGTTAATTTAGCATTTTTTTTAAATTTATTTCACGTTCTAAGCATTTTTTTAACTGTTATAGTAGAATTGAATAATTGTAAAAATAGACAAAAAAATGCAATGAAACTTAAAGGTTTTTTAATAAAAATGAAAAAATGAACCTTGAATTGTGTTTTAGAAACAAAATTTAACTGTTGAAACCTAAATTGTTCGAGTAAACCCAAAAAGAAAATTGAATTTGAAAACCCTAATTGAAAGAAAACAAAAAAGTTTGCATTTCAAAACCCTAGAAATCGAAATGAAATAAAAACATTGCATTTACAAATCCAAATAAAGCTTTTCGAAACCCTGAATTCAAATCAAACAAAAAAAATTGAATTTGAAAACCCTAGTTTGAATTGAAATGAAAAAATTGCATGAGAAACCCTAATTGTTTAAATTTGAAACCCTAAATTGAATTCAAGCAAGTTGGAACAAAAAAAAATTGTTAAAAACCCTAAATTGAATTGAACAACCATTTTGATTTTGAAACTAGGTAATTTCGAGCTCAAAAAAAATCATCATTCACATCGCTAAATGTTTTAAATTTTATCCGCTGAAGGAAAAATGATATATATTAAACTCTAGTTTCACATGTTCATAATTAGATTAGGAAATCAATATTAAAAGAATAGTTAAAAAATTCATAAAGTTTATCTTGATGTTTGTTTGCAAATTTAGCAAGTAAATTCAGAATCTAAAACACGCATAATCGATTCCAATTGACACTAAATTTGCAAGTCTAAATATGCTATACACCCAAATCACTCCTAAGCTTGCTAAACCCCTGTGACCCTAAAACCGTAGAAAATCTAAACCCATAACACTAAAGCATTTGAAATTTAGGAACCCTAGACCCTAATCTTTCATTGGACATACCTAAAATTATGTAGGTTCAATGTCAAGAATGGGTCTATTTGGTAGATTTATGAAAACTATTTTGAATATCTAGAATGCCATAAAAGTATAATTATAGCAATTCCAATTGGAAACACTTGGGTACATATATATCATATGAAATTTAAATCTAGGAAGGTGTCTATTATATAGGAAAGTTGATAATACATGGAAAGAGGTTTGTATGGGAATATATGTATTAAGAAAAACATACCACATGACCTCTATAGGATTTTTAAGATGTGATCCTAGATAATAATCCACCCATCCTCAATCATAATGGTTTTATTGTACAAAAATATAGCAACTTAAATAGATAAGTTTTTCATAATAAATGGACATCTAAAATCAATTTAAAATTATAAAATTAAATACAAAGAAAATATAATAAATTTATTATTACACATAAAATAAATTTTTAAAGCAATATATTTAAAGCTAGCATATCTATATTTAAAAATAAATGTAATTAAGAATTATATTCACATATAACTTTATCATATGAAAAAATTATATAACATTATTATTATTTACAATTGGGTTATGATTATGATTATGACTTTGTTAGGATTGGGGTTGAATCAAAATTCTAAGATAAAGCTTGGAGTAATGGTTAGCATAGGGATAGATCAAGGTTAGATTTAGGGTTAGGGTTCAAAAGGGTTCAATTAGGATTAGAATTCAATTAAGATTAAGGTTACTTTAAGATTAGGATTAAGGTTAGGGTTATAGGATAAATCTTTGGGTAAAGGTTAGGATTAGGACACAACTAGAGTTAGGGTTAGGTTTCAATTAGGGTTAGATACAACAAGGCTTAGGGATAGGATTAATTTTAGGACAGGGTAAGGGTTCAATAAGGGTTGGGTTCTAATAACGGTTAGGGTTAGGGTTCAATTAGTATTACAGTTAGAATCAAGGTTCAATTCTAACTCTAATTAAAATTCTAATCCTAACCATAACAATACCATAGAAGATTAGAGAATAAAAGCATTAATAAATACTATAAATAATAGTTCATCTAACACTAATTTACAAGTTGTCAAAACAAATAATGACGTCTTAAGGGGGTGTCTAAAGGGGTCATAATAGAACATCT